>NDXZ01049862.1:63668-85795 GCA_003055125.1 Paykullia maculata
TTTTTTTTTTTTTTTTTTTTGTTTAGCAACTAAATAATGTATTAACATGTTTTTGATTTGGTTTTGTTCCATAATTTTTAAAACTTTAGTTGTGTTTTTTAGGTCATTTTTGAATAGAAAACTTTAGCTATAAGTAGATTTGCTTAGAAAAGTCTTAGCTTTTTTAACATACATATGTACATGTATATTTTGAAAATTTCAAAAATATACATATGATGTTAGATCATCCGATTTTAATTCAAACCTGAAAAAGTTGTTCGTTTCGTAAATTAAAACAAAAGCGATACATTATAACAAGTTTAAAAGTGTCATTCGCGTCCAAATGACAAGCGTATTTTTTTTTGTCATAATAAGTAAATACATTTGTGACAAAAAGTCACATCGACAACTGCCTATGATAATTAATGTATTGTTAAACCTGCGTCAAAAATCATTTATCTGTATTAAAAACAATGTATTATTATGGTCTTGCAATTTTTTTACTAAACAAAATTTTCAGTTTGTCTCATAAAAATTAGGAAGGCAATGAAAGACATATTTGTTAACAACTAATATAACAAAAAAAAAAAAAAAACAAATGTCATGAATTTAAACTTTTTAATCACATACTTGTTTTTATACCCTTCACAAGGTGAAAAGGGTATATATAAGTTTGTCATTACGTTTGTAATTTCTACAATATTCATTTGCGACCCTATAAAGTACATATATATATATATATATTCTGAATCCTTATAGATGGGGAAGTCGATTTAGTCATGTCCGTCTGTTAGCCTGTGTATCTGTCCGTCTGTTGAAATCAACTTTTCTCAGCCCCCCGAAGTCGTACGGACACGGTATTGGTATCAAACAATCAAAAATTTTCCCGAGATGCTTGCTATTAAAAATCCGACAATTAACGAGATATAAGCAAAAAAAATTTGTTTTGTTATTTTTTTTACACAAAAATGATTATATTTGTGTGTGGACATGTTTTTTGAGAAATTTCCATAAAAAAATTTTTTGAGATAGCAAAAAAAAAAATATTCGAGATCTAGGCAAAAAAAAATACACACAGTGAAGGTTACCTAAAGTTTAGCAGAGCCAAATATAGCGCTATTACTTGTTTAACTTTCTTTCTTAACTTTGTTTTAATAAAAAAAAGTTTAAAATAAAAAAATTACAATCAAAATTTAAGTTAAAAAAGTTATTCTTAGTACAAAAAGTATATTTATATTAAAATTGTCCTTGGAACAAAAATTATTGTAGTATTCAAATTATTTTAAGTATTAAAATCATTTTTATAATGTTGGGACAATTTTAATAAAAAAATATTTATAGTTAAAGAAGAATAATTTTAATACTAAGGACATTTAAATACTTAAGCGTATTTTTAAGTTTTGTTGTTTTAAATGCTTTAATATTGTAAATATTTCCAGTAATAAAAATAATTTTGTACTAAAGCAAACTTTAACAATTTGTTTTTCAACTCGAAAAAAACATTCGTTGAACAAAAGAATAATTTTAATGCATGTATCTATATACACTGTGTATTATGCTATTTAGAACTAAGTTTTTTAAGTCTTTACAAATGTGTCTTAAAAATAGAATATTTTATCACAAAGTTTTCTGACTATTTTGTATAAATTTAAAAAAAAAATTATTTTTATGCACATTGTCTTTAGGCACTTAAATAAATTATTTCATATACTTGAAAAAATGTATTAAATTGTTTTTCCAATTATATTTGTCATAAATAATTATGTCATCTCTCTATTTGGCATAAAATTATTACTTCAGTTGCAAAATAGTCTTTGTTTGAAATTATTGTTAGATGATTGACACATATTTTTTTAAGAATTGTATTTTATTGTTTATTTAAGATTTTTCTTAACGAAAATTTTAAATTATGACAGCAAGTAGTAAAAGAAACCAAAAAAAAGATGAAAACACACACAAACACTTATTTATAGCAACAACCACAAGCAATAGCTGGAAAATACAAAAGACTTAAGCAACAAACTTGTTTGTTATAACAAAACATTTTCTTTTCATTCATTCTGAGAGATTTACTTTTTCAAATATTTTTTTAATTATTTAATTTTTTATATTTCAACGTTTTTTTTTCTTGTTCACTTGTCTTGTTTTTTTTTCAAAAAATTACAACACTTCTTTTACTGGTTTGAAACAGTTCTTTAAAAAAAGTTTTTTTAATGTTTTTAGTCTTTAAAAGTTTGTTTTGTCTCATTCAAATCAAGGTAATCCATAGTAAAGCATTTAAGTTTTTTTTTAAATATTGGGTACAAATATAATCCATTCTTTTGTGGTTTCGAAATAAAAATAAATTGTAGTTGTTATCCTTTAGCTTTGTTACCTCCTTTTCTTCTTACCTTGGAATTTAATTCACTTAATACACTCTGTTTAAATAAGTCAGATTTGTTTGCTATTTTTTTGTTCAATTTTTTATATTTGTAAATGACCGGGCTTGGTACTGACAACCAAACGCTAAAACTGGCGAATGAAAACAAAAATCAATTGCGAGGCACAAAGTATTTTATAGCCACTTATATTGTTACTCATACTTATGCAGAAAAAGTTAACACACATACATAAATAAAACAAGTTAAGAGCATGCACATGTTGTTGGTGATAATGTTTTTGTTAGTATGTTTTATTTTTTTTAACTTTTTTTTAATATCAGCGTATGTGTGTGTGTGTGTGTTTTTTTTTCATTTGTGTATTTTGAAGATGGTTGTAGAAAAAAACCCACTATAATAATATCATCATCTTCTTCTTTAGCTTAAGTTAAAAATCAACATTGTTGTTGTTTAATATTAAACGTACATATGAATAAAAAATATCTAAAATATCTAGGTATTGTCGAGCTTTGATCAGTTCATATGTATTGGTTTTACAATTTAATTGTTTATAAAATTAACATGATCTTAGTTTAAGATCAATAATCATTATGATAAGTTAATGATTTCTTAAAAAAATCTTAGAAACAAAGTTCTCAGTATTCAAATTGAGGAAAAAAAAACTTTGAATAAATATATTTTTCTTAATAAAAATATGTTTATTTTAAAGGTTTTTCTTTTTCATTTCATAAACCTTTCCCAAGACATACATATTTTATATTAAAAAACACAAAAATTAAAATAAAAATACACATATTTTAAAGATGCAGCAAACAACTAAATATTCATACTTAAAGGCACATATTAATATTTATAAGTTAATGTTTTTTTTTAGTTTTAAATTGTCATTAAATGATTATTAATTTTTTTTTAATTTATTTAAACTTTTTTTTTTTAAATTTTTAAGTTGTACAAATATGCATAAGTGTATATATGTGCATGCATATATATGTATATTATTTTTCATAATTAAAATCTATATTATGTATGTATATTTATATGCAAACAGAATAGTAGTAACGAAAACACCCTTCCCATTAAAGACTTCTTATTCCCTTTTTTTATCAAATGTTATTTTTCTTATACATATGTATATCGATAAGTATAAGTTGACAACTCGTAACTAATGTTTTAATTATAACTTTCAATACGGATAATAAATACCATCTATCGTTTGTCATTCTTGACTCAAGCTTTGATTTAGTTGGCAGTTACAAGCTAACAACTTATAATAATTAATAATTATGTATAAAACCTGCTAAATAAATAGATAATTTACTAAAAGATTTATAAAAAAGAGGTTGGTTCGTTTTAACGTTGAATTTAAATTAAAACGCGCGGAATTTTTAAATGTAGTGCGTTTAGTGTTTAAAGCAAAAGAAAGAAAAATTTTTAATTGTCTGGCCTGGCAAAAATTTGAAACGATTTGTTTTTAGTTTAAAGTCATATGAAAAACCTTCAACATAGAAAGGAAGAAGAAAATAGTTAACAAAAGTGGTGTACGTCAAACTAAAAATATAAACTAATAGTTTCGGCAAAAATTATTGACTTTCAATCAGTTATTAGTTGCGGATTAAAGAGTAAGCTTTCTGTTACATCATTTCATAGATTTCATCATTTCAGCAATGTTATGGCTGGAGTACGAAAACAATTACATTAAATGCCAGTTTTATTTAAAAGTAATTCAACATTGAAATAAAATATTGCATTAATTTCAGTTTTAGACGATAACAAAAATAATTTTATGTTTAGAATAATAATCCATCTAATGCAGTTTGAAGAGTGTTAGGTGTAAATCGTCTTTGTTCGTATTGTATGTATGTATGTATGTATGTTTATACATATATATTTGTCAAATGTGCATAAAATTAGAAAACTAAAGAAACAAACATTTTCTATTACCAATAATCACAGTTAGTAGTAAATATGTGTGTTAATGTGTTTGTATATGTGTGGGTGTGTGTGTGTAGGAATGTATGTTTATACTATTATTTTACAACAACATATTTAGTGAGTGTTGCATTCGAAACCCTTTAAGTGTCTATCAAATGTTTGTTAATGATTCTTGTGTCATTTTTTATTTTTATATTTTGTTATAATATCGTTTTTACTTTTTTTTATTTTTAGTACATTATTTAAATAACTTCTACAAAATAAATAAGCACTTCATGTACATACATATGTATGTATGTACATATGTATCTAAGTATGTAGTTAGTTATTTTGTATGCGGCAAGTTATAAACATATTTTGTATGAGAATTAAAAAGAAAACTTATACATAATGCATACATGCAAACAATTCACACACATTATTATAAAACTTTTTTTTTATTTATGCAATATAAAGATGTCAAACCCAAAGAAGTACGTCATTTGTAGCACCGTCATTATTGTATGTCGATATGTATGTACCATAAACATACAGTCATATGTATTTATAATGCAAGACATGTATGACATGTATAGGTTATTGTTAAAAATTAAAATTCAATTACATATACTTTTTTTTTACTATAAAATAAAAAAATAAAAAACCAAAAAAATTCTTTTGAAATATTGAAAAATTCCATGCACATACAAGCAGCTTTTTGTTTAAAACAATTTAAAAAAAAAATAAAAAAAAATAAATAAAATTTTATTCTTTAAAACAAATCGACTTTATTTTCGTTTATTGTTTTTTTTTTTTAATTTACATAACAAAAAAAAAGTAAAAGTCTTTAAATTATTTATGACCAAAAGGCTGCTTATTTCTTACGGTAATTTGCAAGCCTGTTATCGTAGTTCTATTTTAATATGATTTTGATTAATATAACTGAAATTCTATAGAAATTTAAAATATAATCTTTAAATCTCTTAAGCAAATTTTACTTCTTTACTTTTATTAAGTTGGCAACACACCGCCAAAATTTTAATTTTGCAAACAGAACCTAAAAGTTTTCTACGGATGTATGTAGAATGTAAAAATTATACAGTTCTCTTTAGTACTTTGTTATGTTAAAGTGTGTCAAAGATTTTTCTAAAATCTATGATTTATTTAGATTTTTAAAAAATTAAAAATGTATTTATTTAGATTTTTCTACAGATAGACAACTTAAAAAAAATTGTCCACAACTCAAAAATGTTCACATGTTTTCTTAATAAAAGTAATTGATTGAATTTAAATACATATACAAATATACATATTTAGAAGGTGATTTTGAAAGGATATTTGCTTACAGATGTACCTAAAAGATACATTTTGTTTTAATCGTTTTAGTATTTTTGGAGATATACGCGTTTAAAGTGGCTACTTAGTCATAAGGTTAAGATATAACAAAAACAAAGTTTTATCTCTATTTTAAAAAAGTTGGAGAAAAAGTGTGTGAAATATAAAAGAAATTAAATCAAATATTTGAAGTAGGAATGTCACAGTTGATACAAATATACTGAATATACAAATATAAATAATACAATAATGTATTTAATACAATTTTAAATTTCTCCCATATTTTGTCCAAAATAAAATATTGTTTACCTTTTTTAATATACAAACTTTAAAATTCAATAAAATTACCACCGATTTCCGACCTCTAGCGGATTAAAAATGTTAATTTCGTTTCAAATTATTATTTTCTTTTTTATTATACATACATACATACATATGTATGCATATGTATAAATAATTTGCATTAACGTCATCTATGTTAAATTACAACAATGTTCATTCCCATTACCATTAATTAAATCACAAACAACTAGTCAAATTAAAAAAAGGGTGGTACCAATAAAAAAAATATATATTCAATAAGTTTTTTGATTAAGTTTTTCGTCAAATATTTTACAGAATAAGTAAATGGTATACCAATGCTTAAGAGATTTTGAAACAATTGGCAAAAAAATTTTCGTAATTGAGCCTTAATTTATTATTTTTAAAACAATATTTTCTATTAAAAAAAATATTTGTTTGTTTTTTTAACGTAGATAATTCAATAAAAAAAATATTAATGTGAAATATTTTTTATTTTCATCTTGAACTAAAAATATAAATTTAAATTTAAAAATTCTCTACAAATTAAAGTAACAAAACTTGTTTAGGATTTCAGTTACGAACTACCAAAAAAAAAAAAATTTTAATTTTAAATAAAATAATGTGCTAAAGTTAATTAAAAACCCCCATCGCGTGCATCAGAAGTAGCTTTAAAATCTATATTAATAATAATCTATACAAATATTATAAAGCGATAGAATTTGTTTGTTTGTGTGTTAGGGGTATCTTTCCAATTACTCATCATAATGGTGCTTTAGAGTAGACATACATATATATATTTTTTATATTTTACAAATCCCTTCGATAATAATTAATGAATCGTTTTTTAGACGGTTATACATAGTTGTTAACACTTTAAACTTTGTACTTTAAAAATAGACAGGATATTAGCAGGGCAATATTTAAACAGAAAATTAGTTTGAGCAGCAATGCGATCCGGGCTCAGTTAGTTATTTATAAATGTGGTCAAGACTCAAACTGGTATACAAGTCGCGGCCATTGTAATCATTTTCTAAAGTTCAAGAGTCATTGTGACCATCAGTAGCACATCAAAACCACGTTTTTTATTTTATTTGTATATTTTGTTCATATATTTTATTATTCGTAAACTACGTACATACATACATCTCTATTTATTCTCTTTCGCTCTCTGTTTCTTTTATACAAGTATGATTGATAATTGCTTAAAGTTGTTTGTAATGCGTATTTCCTAATTTATCATTAGAATTAATAATTGTTACTCAAGTCATTTTCGTTTTCCGAAGAATGTAAATCAATGTTGATTATCTATTTACGATTTGTCTGTAAATCGAAAAGTTTAATTTACCAGCAAATGTCAGAAATCTTGTTAAGTTAAAAACATATCAACATTTTTTGTTACTTGCGATCCATGTTAATTTGATTACTAGTTCTGCAGATAGTTTTTAGTTAAATATACTTATTATTAATTTTTTAATTTTTTAAGTACTATATTTGTTAAGTTAGTATGTATGTATGTATGTATGTATATATGTAGATTTGTCATTTGTAGCCATTGGTCGATTGGTAAGTTTGCCTTTTTGATTTTTATTATTATTTTTTTAAATATGTATTACAATTGTTGTTGTTATTTTTGCATGTGTGGTTTGTATGATGTCTGCAAAGTTGTTGTCTATTGATGTCGTTGTTTGTCACCATTAATCGTATATCATCAAATGGTGTGGTCAAACAAGTGCACTTTAAAACAAATTAATAAATAATGTAGTTATTTTTTTTATATTTTGCTTAAACACATATTTTTTTTCTTTTTAAAATTTATTTTTTTTTTTTTTGTTATAATTATACATACATATGTATTTTATTTTAGCAAAATAAATGGAATATGAAATGATTTCATTGAAATCAATATTTTTTTGAATTTCTATACATACATACTTATGTATGTATGTACATACATATGTCAGGATGTATGTTTAAAGCGTTTTCAAGAATTTTACAAATAAGGCATTACGATGCTAATTTCACCCAACCGTAGTTGTACCTTCACAGAGGTTATGTCAGATATAATTGCACATGTTCATACGTGTGAAAACAATTGTTCCAGGTATAAAGATTATAAAGTTAACATACATACATATATAAAATCACACAGCTTTTAGACTTTGTGCATAATTTTTTAAATATGAATTCAAAAATCAATTTTAACATGTATAAAATGAAATCAAACAAAAGTTAAAAAAAGTAGGGTGTAAATGGCTTAATCTATTATTGTGATAATTAAGGTAAATTGTGTTCCTTATATGTAAGTAGTTTGTTTGGTGATACACAGATGTATAACATTTTTACTCTTCGTTTTTTTTATACAATTTTAAAACATATGTATGTTTGCATCTACAAAGCTATAGAAATTTTATGACTTGACGCAAAACGACTAGTTTGAAAAAAAACAGGCAGACCCATAGTAATGCATAACAACTTATCTAGCAAAATAAGACAGACGATCTGAAAATTTGTATTTGTAAAAAAATTGTATAATTTGTTATAGAGTGTTTCAGATTCGATTTACAATCGCTAATTGAACGAAAAGACTAATATGGGTAGTAAGTAATGCCCTTGTTGATGTCGAATTAAATGGGAAATTAGCAGATTATGAACATATATAAACTATAAACTAATTTACTTTTATTATAATTTTTTTTTAAATCACGCAAACATCTAAAAAAAATATAATAAAAATAAAAAAATGAAACAAAACGAAAAAAAAATTAAAGCATTCTTAATGATCGGAAGTGTAAGATTTTTATGAACCATCTTTTATTACTTCTCATTTAAATATTTATGTTAATTAAATAACTTCCGGTTTTTACTTAAGTTTTTACAAAAAAAAAAACTCTTGAAACAAATTCTTTTATTTATTATGCTAATTTTGATTTGTTTCTTTTTGGTGCCAAGATAAAAATGTTAGTTTTATTCGAAACCTTTAAATTTTAATGATTTAAAAATATTTGTATAAGCAAACTTTGGAATATTATATTTCTAAACAGAAACTTGTCCAAAAACGTCCAACAAATTAGATTTAAAAAATCAACATCATGACAGTATTAATTTTTTTGTTTTTTTTTTTTTGAAATAGAATTTCAAAAACGACCTTTACGTTCTTTAAACAGTTAATAATGAATTGTTTTTTTTTTTTTTGATTTTCTGGTTTTCTGTATAATTTAATTTGTTTTAAGACACCCATTAATTGATGATACATCTGTTTTGTTGGTTTAAAATTTAGAAAGGTATATTAGTTTAAAAAAAAATCTCCTAAACTTCTTTGACAAAAACAAATTAAGAAGGTTTGCAACAAACTATATTTTTTTTATAAAATACAAATGTAACGCATTTAATTATTGAAAATTTTATATTTTCTTAGTGCAAAATTAATAAAAATAAATATAACTAAAGAAAAATTTTTATAAAGATATGTTATTCGTATTAATTTCGTCATTTCGTTTGTGACACATTAAAATAATCGTTAAAGAATCCATAAAGTAAATATATTTTTAATCTAAGGCGTTCTAGTTATGTCATTCAGCCTGATCACTGACCGCTGCGCCATCTGTAATGACATTTGAACTACTTATTTTATCTAAATGTCTAGACCGACACCAGTCCTCTTCTTCGACCCTCGACGAAGAGGAGGCATCTAAAAGATAAATTGCTACAGAAAACGAAGCAATCATTAAAACCAGTTATAGTTTCTATAAACTCTTTATATCAGTGTCCGCTTTAGCATATCGCTAGTTTCTTACTAAGAGATTCACGGGTAAGCAGCGCAATATAGAGCCTTTGTTAAAGTTGATTTAATTGCACCTGTGATAACAATAACCACATTGTACAGTGCCAGTATCTTCTCAATTACTCTGAGCTATTTAGCACTATCAGAGAAGGGTCAGCTTGTTAAGTGCGACATAGTAAAAGGAAAGTTCCACGGTAATGACAATAGAACTTATGTTCCACGGCTTGGTATATTAAATAGTTCTAGTTTTGCTCCTTATAGATACAAAATAAAAAAACGACTCAAAAATATCATTTTTTAAAGCAAAATTATTAGTTTGTTTTTACATTACTAAAAATTAAACTACTATTCATAATCCACATTGAAAAGTACCACAATTATTTTATTAAACAATTTAAAAAAAAAAAATCCCTTTATTACAAATATTTAGAAATTTTTCTAAACATTAAACTTTTTTCACTCGTGCGATCAATATAATACATGATTTCATAAAACTTACATAATCTAACATGTAATAAACACTATTTCACACCGCGCGTATACAAAACAATACAATAGAAATTTTGTATTTATTCATAAAAACCTCCTCCTCAACAAATAAATGTTTTTTAATTTTTTTTTTTTTTAGTTAGGTTTTTTCTAATTTACATAAACCAGTCGATTTCTGTAATTATACATATTTGTACACAGCACTTTTTTGTTGTAAAAAGGTGTGCAAAAAATTGTGTATCAAAATTATAAATCTTTTTCATAAATATAAAAATATGTACATATGTAAACACTCGTTAAAATATTCTTTTTTATAAAACGTCTTTAAAAACATCATAAAAATAAAAATGTATTTTTTTATTTTTATTTTATTTTATTAAAGATTTCTTTATTAGATCTGTGTATACGGATGTGGCAATAGAAAAATGTTTATTGTTGTTAACAATATAAAAGTAAATTATTGTATGGTGTAGTTATTACTTTAGTCGTTTACGGCACTAAACTCGTACAAAGCTATTAATAAACAAAAATGAATAACAAAACTAAAAATATATGTACATAGATACAATAAGTTTAATAGACTTACACTGGGACGTCTATTAACGGATTAAAATATTAAAAAAAGATATCATCATGTTCTAAAATTTTACGTTGGTATGAAACAGTAGTTGCCAATAACTTACGCTTGTGTTTAAAACAGAAAAAAATATGTTGTCTTTGTTTTTTTATACTGAAAATATTTTTTTCTAGATCAGAATTTATTGTAATTGTAATTTTATTTACCAGTTTTTTATTAGTAGTTTTTTAAGTGCGTGGTCTCTGTTAATTAGCTGTTTTTTTGTTAAAATTTATTGTTTGAACAAAATTGTTTTTATTTTGTGTCGAAAGCTTGCGACATAATTTTGTATGACTTTTAATGGACTCTTTAGAAAATAAACAGGTATTTAACTATATCCACACATTTATTAAAAAAATATTTTGTTTTGCATCAGCTGGTTTGAAATAGGTCGCTTGGTTAGAACATTTAAAACTATGACACTCTGTAAATCCACAAATCAGGTTAAAATTTAAGTACAACATTTATGAGCTTTTGGTAGTGGGTTTATTTTAATGTGTTAAGAAACAACTCTTTAATAAATATTCTTTGTTCCACTTGATGGACAATAAATGTTTTTTTCAGTATTAAAATACAATAAAGAGTACATATGTATATTTAAAACTGGTGGACTGTTTGTCTCTACAAGTATGGTAAATTAAAAGAGGTATTTATTTATTTAAAACAATTAACCTTGATCTTGAAAATTTGATTTTGTTTTATTTCAAACCCTGCTATTGATTCTTTATATTCAAATCTTTAATTGTTCTTGAAATGGTTTAAAATATTTTAAAACACTTAAAATTTCAAAATTTTAATCATTCATAATTAATTGAAAATATGTCTTTATAATACAAAATATTTACGTTTATATGCAACTATTTGGTTTTGATTATTTTTTTTAATCTTTTAACATTGTTCAAATTAGTATTCACTACTAGCCGATCAATTGAATATATAAACATAAATTATTTTAACAGATTTAAGCGCTTCCGCTGGAACAAAAAAGAGCGAAAATTAATAAATTTACCAATTTTTTTATTTTTCTTTTTCCGTTTTTGTTTTTTTACAACATTATTTAGAATAATTTGTTTCGTATGTTTTAATTCTTGCAATTTAATTAGGATCTTTTATTTTTATTTCAAGACAATTCCTTAGCATTAACTTTTTGCTGTTGTTAAAATTATTGTAACATTTTTGATTTTTTGTTTTTTTTATTGATATAAACTAAGAATAACGTCACGTTTTGTCGTGATGAAAATTTGATTAATAGGAACATTTGACTTTTCGATATAATACAAAATAAACCACAGAAGAACCTCGAAAATATTTTTTAAATATGTCAAAGTTATCGGTGCAGGAGTTTGCAAAATTAATATTTTAAAATAGATTTTCGAAAAATAAATCTCTCTTCAGGTTTGTTTATCCATTAACTTACTTAACAGAAACTTGTGCTCAGAGAATTGTCCTTTTAAAAACCTATTAAAATAAAAAAAAATCAATTACCGCTTAAAAAATTGTTATTGTACTGCTTTATAAAATTCATTTAACCTTTTATGCCATATGCTATTTGTGTGCAAAGTTTCTAGTTGAATGAATGTCCTAAAACTGGTGCAAATAACGCTGAGATTTATAAGTTTTAATAAGTACAATAAGCAAGAATTAAAGTCTCCAGAAAGGTTTTTCCTGTATAAAAAAAAACAAAACATGTTCTTTTTATATTTGTTCCTGTTGCTGCCACTTGTGACTTCAATAAAAAAGCCCTTGAAATTATTTTATTAAGCAAATTTACCAAACTATACTTTTGATATTATTTATATGCCCTATAAAATTAATTATAACACATCGGATGCAAAAAGTTTGCAAATTTTGTAACTCCAAAATTTCAACAGAAGAAAAAAGTCAGTCGGTCGAATTTTTTTAAATTTTTAACAGTTTTCTAAGCTTTTAGTGATTTCCGGGAGTAGGCCTTGTATGGAAATTTCGATCAGTTATGAGTAAGAGAGATTTGTATTTACTCGAATTATTTTTGAAAGAAGTTTTGGCTCGATTTTAATATTTTTTGTGAGTGTTTACTGGGAATGCTACTCATATGAGAGCTGCCTTCTTACAATTCTGTAAACGTGTTTCCGTTATAAATTTTTTTTCTATTGGATTAAATTTTTTTTTAATGGGTTTATAATTAAACGATCATCGTCTTACTCTAGATTTCGTGAGTAGTATTTTTTTCAAGCGATCAATTTTTACAACTACTTATATCGCATTAAACTTTTTTTTTCTGAGTTTAGGAAAAATTTAAAAAAAAAATGAGCGCGTATGTGTAAAGCAAAGCCGCGGCATTAATTTTCCTCATGTACTGCTTAATATATACAATTACTTAATTACCTTAATAACCTTATGCGTTTAAATTGAAAAAAAATATACATAAAAATGTTTCTAGTACTCATTAAAGAATTAATTGGTGAAATAAATTTAACTTTTTACTGATAAATGTGAACGAACTTTAAAAGGATTTCTCAATCAACAAAACCCCTTTTGAATTATTAACAGTTTTACAAAATTATTTAAAACAATTGTTTGTTATTTAAACAACAAAAAAAAACTAAAGACGAATTTTTAATAAATAATGCTTCTTTATATTTTTGCTGAGCTTTTATAAAATCGACATTCTAATTTTTTAAGTCCAAATAATAACATAAGTATACATACATACATACAAGTGTATGTAAGTTACTGACGGAAAAAAAAAACAAAAAGAGAATATCTTTAAATCTTAAGTTAAGCTTATAAGAAATTGTTGTTATGTTGTTGACGGTGCTAGGTCGTGCCAGCCGGATTTAAAAAAAAAACTTGATTATATTAAAGACGAGACACTCTTATACAATGATAACAAAATATGTATACAAAACAACAAAGTATTTTAACAATAATAAAAAACCATCAGTTTTAAAAAATAATAAACCAAAACTAATTTAGATAACTGATGAAAAAATTAAAGAACAAAAATTTTATCTTTGTTCCTTTTTTTAATATATTTTTTTTTTTGTATGTTAATAAAAATAATCGATTTGAAAAAATTTATTATTAATATATTTTCTTCTATTTTTATCTAATAACAACAAAAGACTTTATTAAGAAAAATGTGGCCTTGAAAAAGTTCTAACAATTTTTTGAATAGAAGTTTATTAATCACATCCTTAGACATGCATTTATCTATTTAAGTTTAAAAAAAAATAATATTCAAAATATTAATGTACTTTTTAGGATATTAATTTTTTTAAATACATACTTGAGGGATTCACAAGCAACTTATGATATCATTATGGCATATGTCCTAAAAATTAAAAAGGGTTTAAGTGCTTTGTTGTTGCTTTTTTCGTTCTACTAATTGTAATTTATGACAGCACAATAAACATAGAAAAGGAACTTAAACCATTTTAAATTTTTAGGACATATGACATTATGATACCATAAGTTAGCTTGTGAATCCCTCAACTATGTTTTTATGTTTTAATGTACAACATTTATATAACAAATAAATAACTTATCTAATTATTACATAATTTTATTATCTTAAGAAAATTGTCCTTTAAATTTATATTTAATCATTAAAAACAATATGTAATTACACATATTTAATTAAGACTTAAAGCTGCTAAACATTCCTTTTATCCAAATAAACAAAAAAGACCAACCAACACCAAAAACGATAGACACTTAAAAAAACTCGCATAATTTTAAAGTTTAACGTTGTTAAATAAAAATAAAATAGTAATTAGAAAATAATTTATCAGGTAGAAAATAAAAATTTTAAAATAACAGTTATATAACATGTGTTTCGTTGGTCTCATGTAAAAAGGCTTTAGCTGAAATAACTTCAAATTTACAGGAGACATTAAAAAAATATTTGAAAAAATTTATCAAAATGTAACATTATTTTTAAATGCAGGTTTTAATAAAAATCAAATCGTTATTTTTGATACTATTACATTAAATTTTTGCCACTTAATTTCGAAAAAAAATGCGAGTTAGTTAGAGTTAGACATACAAATTTAGAAAAACAGAAAAAAAATTTGTTTTTACTTTAGCCGATTAAAAAAAGCTGTAAAAACCCATTTAGTACAAAAAGATATAAAAATTTTGTATTATATGTACATAAGTTGTTCTTACTCAGGTTATTAAAAATTTTTAAAACTATAATGTATGTATAGGTATGTATACATACATACATATGTATGTATATATTTTTGAAGAATTTTAAGTTTAAACTACGTTCAATTTTGAATAATGTTTTAAACATGCATACAGTGGGAGTAAACGTGACTTATATAGCGATCATATCACAACAATTAAGTACATATGTATGTATGTACATATGTGTACCTTTATATCTCTACAATCTCTTTTATTAAAAATAATTTGTTAATTGTAACAATAATTACTTTATGCTGGTTCGAAACCAGTGCCTTTACTATCTCTATATACAAATGAATGAATTTAAACCGCTTTCAAAATAAACACCTTATGTAATTAATTATGACAAGTGAGAGGATTAAATCTTAATTATATCTTTATAGAAATAAAATACAAATAGAGCAATATTTGTAAACCGAATTTAAGCGTTTTAACAAATTATAAGAATAACGTTGACGTTAATTAAGTCCAAAAACTGTTTACTATGCCTTTAATAATTTGTAGTGTGATACATATAACAATAATTTCAATTATATATTGTCTTTATATTATTTCAAATGTTTTTATTATTAAACATACATGTACATATCGCACACCCAGTTCAAAAGTGGCACAACTAAAAATCAGAAATCGAATAAAACTGTTTTTGACGTAAATAAAAATAGTTAAAAACAAAAACGTTGGACCATTGAATTCAAATTAAAACTATTTAGCACCTAGCGTAGGGATCTATTACCATTATATTTTCTGACACAACTAAAAATAAGTCACTTTTATGAATTGCAACTTTTTACCAAATGAAACATAAAGAAAGACATAACTATTTTTTAGCAACAGTTAACAACAAAAAAATACACTGATATTTTTCTTATAGATAAACAAGTTTATTGTGCATAGATTAAGCATATAAACTCGAAAAATGAAAATTTTGAGTTGTGTCACTTTTGAACTGAGTGTGCGATATGTATGTTCATATAACATCAAAAAAATTTTAAAGAAACGATTTGCGATTTCAAAAGCTGTTATATTTCAAACAATGATAATGATATTGTTAACAAAATAGAGAGTGAAAAAGACAAAGTAATATATAGCATTAAGAATGAGATGCGACTAGTTTGCCTTAACCTTGAAGACAAAAGGCAACAACAGCAATACAGTTAAAAAATTGTAAAATTGAAAAAACACGATCACTCAAATCAACGGCCGATACGTTTAATGCTTCACATTCATATGTTGTATGTGACGACGATATTTTTTTATGATTTGTTTTTTTATTTTAATTTTTAACGTTGATTTTTTCTGATCTTCCTCTTGTGATACTATTTGAGATTCTTAAATTGAGATTATTTATAATTTTAAAAAACACACACATAAACTTCCATCCACACACAAAAAAGTGAATGTAAAGCAAATATCGTGAACGAAAATTTTTAAAGAAAAGTGGCACGAAATCGCACAACATCCGTAAGCAAAGAATAAGAATGAAACTATTTTTAAATTTTGTAAATTAACAGCAATAATTAACACACGTGTAAAATGTTTGAATAATTAAAAATTTAAAGAACATTCTAAAGTTTGTCTTAAACAAAAAAAAAGATATTTACACGTATGTATGTATGTATGTATGTTACTATATACACACATTTTATTCGTTTTGGAAAGAATTGTACAGAAGTATCGAATTTCAAATATGTAAAGGAAGAGGAAATTTTATACATATGTATATAAACTACGAATAATCGTACCTGCATTAAAATGATGTACATATATACTTACATACATACTTACATAGCTATCGTAAGTATAACGTTTTGTAAATATTCTCTTTCCACTTAAAAAAGGTTCTGTTTTTGCAAAGTTAAAATTTAATTTATGATTTTTTTGCAAATTACGATTACCATTTTTATCATTAGAAGATATAAAATAAAAATCATTTTTTTCGATATTTTTACTAATCGTTCGTCTCAGGTAGAAAGCCCTAACTCACATAATTGTGATTTTACAGCTGAAGGTAAAAACATAATAGAAACTCTGTATATCAACACGTTAATTTTTTTATGCAATTGCTTAAAACCGTTAGTTTTAAAAATATTGCACAAATTTTTTGTGGCGAGGTGTATTAGTGTGAAATGTATTGATATCACTAAAAAAGTAATTTTCGAAAAAAATGCGAGTTATGGCCTAAAATCTGTTAAAAATTTAACTAAACTCTTATTTAAATAGCAAAAATACATACATATGAATATTTGTGTACGTACATATTAACATACATATGTTGTACACAAATAGGTACTTACATATAGAATTTTATTTTGAAGCAGAAGAGTCGATTTGTTATTATTTCAAAATTATTTAGTTAAAAAAAGCAAGACTTTCTTTCCGGTCTTTTAACCTTATATCGTCACAGAAAATGCAAAACGCCCTATCTAGCAAAAAATTCAAAATTTACTTTCTTTATTAATTCTGGTCTGTTAGGTCAATGGACAACAATTTTATTAACATAACAAAAATGCCCTATCTACAAGTGAGATTATTTATTAAATGCAAAAATCCCTTAGTAACACTATGCTCGTGTACGACAATTTGTTTTAAACGTTAACTTAACGTACTTTTTTTTTTTGCTTCTGTAAAATTTTTAAAATGTTAGATAGGGCGTTTTGCATTTTCTGTGACGATAAAAAAATAAAATAGCAACGGCCTCATAATGCTGCCATACATTCAATAGATTTACAGTGCTGCCACTATAAATTTTATAATAAATAATAACATAACTCACCTTTACTGCTACAATAATTTCAAATTTTTTTATATATTCTTTTGTTTTTTAATTTGTTATAACTTTTTCACAGTTAAGTTCTCTATCAATCTGTACTAGTGCGATATGAGCATTTAGAACCATTTTGAATTTGGAAGGATAATGCTTTGAACGCCATATATTGTGCTAGTGGGATATGTTTATACTTTATGCAGAAAAACTAAACAATATGTATGTAGTCAAATTTGTCTCTTACTATTGTGTATGAGGTAAAAATGTCGTAAGCACAGTTTGAAAAAAAAACAGTACACTAACACACGCGTATTGTACTTTAGGTTTTTTAGCCAACAGCATTTGTAGTCATGTAGTCGGTAGCCAGCAGTGGTGTATGTGTTTAATGCATTATGGTTTGTTTACATATTTTTTTCTTAAAAATGTTGCCATAAGGTTTGTATTCTCTGTTGGTTTTTTTCAGTTGGGTCATTTTACTATTGTCTGTCATAAAAATACAAACAATTTCTACAGAAAAAAGTGTGTAAAAAATACTTTGTTTTGTTTAAAAATTAATAAACAATTTAAAAGAATTTAAATTTGAAACAAAATGTCAATAACCCAGCGCTCTTTTGCGCAAAAATTATCCAGGCAAGTATGAAAAAAATTACCAAGACTTCATCTGTTTCCAAATAAGCGAAAGGGCGAGGCTGCAAGTTGAAAAAAAAATAAATTGAAGCACCTTTTGACTTTAAAATAATTTTTTTGTAGGACTCATGCTGGTGATGTCCGTAAAAATGTGGTCAATTGTCATATACAAACAAAAACTACAGATTCTTCGATGTGTTCGTCAACTGTAAGTATTTTGGTGCAGGTAAACAACGCAATCATGTGTTGTTATCCTTGGTTATTGGTCAAAATGTGTCAAAAATTTAAATAAAATCTATTTCATAGCTTTCCTTAACCGAACCTGTTGAACCGTTAGATTATGAAGAGTTTCTAAATTCCCATATAAACACCATAAATCGTGATCCCTTAAAGAATATACTCGATTTTCCGCCAGGAGATGTTACTGTTAAAACTTTACCACGCAAAATAAGAACCATTGAACATATTGTGCCAAAAGAAAGTTTGTAAGTAGGTTTTTATTTATTTATCACATAAGTTTGTTAAACAAAGCCAGACAGGCCAAAATGTTGTATTGCGTAAAAATAAAAATCCTTAATTAATTAATGCTTATGTTTTTAGTGCTGAACTTCCGCAACATGTTCAAGAATGTGTAAACTGTTATACACGCCCTTGGAAAGTAGTAGAATATGCTCAGCGCCATTACTCCAGTTCTTGCTGCGCACGAGAACGTATTGATCGTGGCACCATCAGCCCGTCAGCTTATCAACAAGAATTTGAGATTGACAAAGATTTTGCCTCTTTTGATGAGAGCTCATTAACAGATCAAAGTAATAGTTGCACTCCCAGCTCCAGACAATCCATAGCCAGCTTGTCCTCAGTTAGCTCATGTACAGATACCTTAACGCCGCGTGGTTCCTGGGCAAGTTTTGACCTAAGACGATCTGTAAACGATCCTTTAATACCGAATATATTAAATGAGGTTCCTCCGGAGCATACCGATCAAACAAATGAATTAAGGAGACTGGAAGATAGACAACATGCCCTCTTTTCTCTTTATCCTGAATCAGAAGTCGAAGATATTATTGAACGCCGACTATCGGCTGAATTGCCGATAGAACATATGGGTCACCGTATATTTGTCAAATGTTTGCAACTGAGATTGGAACTAGAGGTCGAGCCAATTTTTGCCTCCATGGCCATATATGACGCCAAAGAGAAGAAAAAAATTTCCGAAAATTTTTACTTTGACATGAATTCCGACACATTGAAGCGTATGTTGCACACTCATGTGCGCTGTGCCGACGAAAGTACTCAGAGTAGATCTGGTATTTTCGAAATAAGTTATCCCAGTAATGACTTGTTTTTGGTTATACGCTTGGAAAAAGTTTTACAGGGTGACATTAAGGACTCGGTCGAGCCTTACATTAAAGATGACAAAGATAAGTGTCGGGAAAAGGCCAAACAAAATGCATCTGACTTCTGTGAACGTTTAGGAAAATACCGAATGCCATTTGCTTGGACGGGTATATATTTGACTAATATTTTCAATGGTGATAATTTTGAAAGTGGAAAAGAAGGAAGCTCTTGTTCTTCAAACAATCAGGATAGAGAAACTGGAGGTTCTTTGGGTTCTGCAGCTAGTTCAAACAGTTTAGATCGCAAATCCTCAACAAGCAGTTTTGACCAGCTAAGGCGTAAAGCTAATGATATGAGTGGAACTTTAACTCGTAGGGGATCATTGGAACGTAAGGAAAAACGACGTTCATGGTCTCCCGATGACTTTGCTAATGTAGTTGAATCGTTCCGTCCAATTACTATAACAATATCCAGTTTTTTCAAACAGGAAACGGACAAAATGAAAGACGAAGATCTATATAAATTCTTAATGGAACTGAAAAGACCTAGTTCGGCAATGAAAAAATACAAATGTATACCTGGCTCTATTAAACTAGAAATTGCACCCTGTCCCGAGGATGTTAAAAACGCCTTAACACCCGAATTAGCAAAGGTAGAGCCTTACGTAGAGGATAAAACAAGGCCAGTGAAAGAAATATTAGAGTTTCCACCTACAGCTATTTACAATCCCCACTACACTTATCGCAACCTGTTGTTTGTATCACCCAAGGAACTTAATTTCTCTTCTAGAGCTGGCTCTGCTCGTAATATTGCTGTTAGAGTACAGCTAATGGCGGGAGAAACACAAAACGATGCTATCAATGCCATTAACGGCAAATCGTCATGCCCTGAATACTCTAACGAAGCTTTTACAGCCGTCAACTATCACAATAAATGTCCAACGTTCTATGATGAAATCAAATTTGCTTTGCCAGCATATCTTAAACAAAATCATCATCTCTTTTTCACCATCTACCATGTTTCGTGTCAAAAGAAACCCCAAGACATGCAGCCATCTGTAGAAACCGCTGTAGGCTACACTTGGTGGCCTTTATTGGAGGATGGCAAGCTTAAAGTAGGAGAATTTCAATTGCCAGTTATGGTAGAAACGCCACCAGAAAATTACTCCTTTATACCTCCAAATGTTCATCTACCAGGCACTAAATGGCTAGACAATCATCGTCCCGTCTTTTCGATTAGTGTAGAGGCAGTCACCTCAGTGCACACTTTGGATTCGAATTTAGATAGATTTTTTTTGATGTGCGAGTATTTAAATTCAAGAAAGGTACCGCCACGCATAGGCGAAGGCAACATGGAAACTGAAATGAAAAAATGTTTATTGGAAATTGCAAATGCCGAACGTGAACCTCTGGTTAAAAATTTGCATTTAGTATTGGATAAACTAGTCGAGCTGTTGGTAACTACTTACAAAATTGGAGGACAAACACTCTCTCTTGGTTCTACGGTATTTGAAGTTTTGTGTTTGGTATCAGCCAACTTAACGGTGAATTAATAAAATTTAATTTTATCAACCCCTACAACAACATATTAATTGTTTTTTTTTTTAGATTCTAACTGATGACTTAATTGTGGATCAATGCGGTCGTCAATCTTTACTCTCAACGTATGTGCAATTTCAAAGCAAAATTCTACATCCTTTTAGTGGAAAACAGCGTATATCTTGTAGCCGCAGCAATGCCGAAGAAATGCATACCTCCTCTGCTTCTTCATCAGACACTTATAGTATTTATGATAATATGGTGGCTGGTCGTAGTTTAGATCGCAAAGAATTAGCAACGGAGATGTCACCAACATTTGTTGGTCGAGATGGCCAAATACGTCTATTACATGAGGAGCTAGCTCTGCACTGGGTAGTAGCCAGTGGTCGTGCTTCAGATTTGGCAATGAGTAATTCATGGTTTCTATTCGAACTAATAATTAAGTCCATGATAGAACATTTGGACTTTACCCATTCTCTGCAAGCGCCACGAAAACAAAGATTTCCCCATCAATACACAGATGATATATCAACACTGGTGCATTTGGTCACCACCAAAGTAGTGGGCTATCACAGCAATGAACCAAAACTGGCTCAATGTCTTAATGCCAGTTTAAGTTTCTTTATATTTGACTTGTTCAGTGTCATGGATAGAGGTTTCATATTTGGTTTGATAAAAACCTATTACAAAGTTTTAATATCTAAGAATGCCTCGATACCGGACTTGATGAATTACAAAATAGACTTTTTGCGTATTGTATGCAGTCACGAGCATTATGTAGCCTTAAATTTACCTTTTGGTACACCGTACACAACAAAATCAGCACCCTGCAGTCCCACGCCAAGTGCCAACTCAAATACTAGCGGAACCTCATATGTACATATGTTATGAA
>NDXZ01049862.1:85840-112106 GCA_003055125.1 Paykullia maculata
TAGATAAAAAAACATCTTTTTATTTGTTTTATTTTCAGGGTTCCATTGAACGGGCTTTACATGCTGATTTAAGTGTTGAATTTAGACAGCAACACTTTCTTGTAGGTTTAGTTTTAAGTGATTTAGCTACTGTGTTGGAAGTACAGTAAGTATTACTTCATTATATTTTTTTAATAAGCATTAGGTAAAGATTATAAATAATCTTAGAAAATTAATTATTTTCTGTTATTTAAAGTAGTAGTATTTATCTTTATTCGAAAATAATTAAACAACATATGTGTGTATGTGTATAACAATTCTTGATATTAAACTCTATTATATAAAGTTTATTATTTTAAATCTAACAAAAAATTTAATATTATATAAACTAACACTCGATTTTTTTTTTTAGAAATCCCCAATTGCATGGAAAAGCAATAAGATGCATTCGCAATTTAATGACTTCTCATGATTTAGATCCACGCTATAGCGATAGTGAGGCTAGAGCTCGTGTGGCCTCTTTATATCTTCCTTTGTTAGGCATTGTAATGGATGTCATACCGCAATTACATCAATATCTCGCAGATTCCAATGATCGCTTACACAATATGGGCCTTTTAGACGATTATCAAGGTCCCCACTCTACCATCGCCACTACAACGATAAGTCCAGAAGTGGCCTATGCCATATCGGGATCTAGATCATATGCTTACATGAACGATCATGTAAAGAATAAATCTCAATTGAGTAGTGAAAATACACGCCATCTTCTGGCCTGTTGTACTTGGATATTAAAGAATCTCGAGAAAACTGCACTATATAGATGGACTTTGGGACTTTCACCCCATAGAGTTCATCAAATGTTGCAGGTATTGAACACTTGTATACCATGTTTCGAGTATAAGGGTCAGAAACGTTTGCCGGTATTAAAACGTAATACGCAAAGTTTCCGCAAACCTACAGATCTCAAAGAAAAACTGGAGGAATGTATACGTGGCACCAACTCGGCCCGTTATGACTTAATAAATCGTCGTAAAGATCGTAATTCCACTGAGAAATTTCGATGGCGCAAGGATCAGATGCCGTATAGAGCTCAATTTTATGATACAATTACAAAAACTGATCCAGAATTGGAATTGAGTTATTACATTGAGGGTTCATTGGCCACCGAAATTACTTTAGTGATTTTAGATTGTTTGGAAATCATTGTGCAAGTGGCTACAAATTCGGAAATGCATCATAATCTTTTGGGTACAGTGTTAAAGGTATTGCTACATGCTTTGTCACGCAATCAAAGTACTCTGGCCCTTAAGAATTTGTTTGCCTCTCAGAGATCTTTAACTTTTAAGTTTCCCAATTTATTGTTCGACGAGGAGACCGACATTTGCGCCGACTTGTGTCTGCTGTTGTTAAAGCATTGTGGTTCACAGTTACCTGGCATTAGATCGCAAGCAGCCGCTTCTTTATATCTGCTCATGAGGCAAAACTTTGAAATCGGCAATGTAAGTACATATACATACATACAAAAAAGTGAAAAAAAAGTCAAAAACAAATAAATATGTAACAAAAACTATAATTTTAGAACTTTGCTCGCGTTAAAATGCAAGTAACCATGTCTTTGTCATCTCTAGTGGGCACTAGCTCATCGTTTAGCGAACAGTCTTTGCGTCGGGCCCTAAAAACCATTTTAGTTTATGCTGAATCCGATTCGGATCTTCAAGATACTTCGTTTCCCGAACAGGTACAAGATTTACTATTCAATCTTCACATGATACTCTCAGATACAGTTAAAATGAAAGAATACCAAGAAGATCCGGAAATGTTGTTGGATCTTATGCATCGTATTGCCAAAGGTTATCAAAATAATCCGGATTTGCGTTTAACTTGGTTAGAAAACATGGCCAAGAAACACAAGGAGCGTGCCAATCACACAGAAGCTGCCATGTGCTTTGTCCATTCGGCCGCACTAGTGGCAGAATACCTCAGCATGCTGGAATCACAACCCCATTTGCCAGTGGGTGCCGTTAGCTTCCAGAAAGTCACTCCCAATTCTTTGCTAGAGTCTGCTGTCTCAGATGACGTTCTTAGTCCTGGAGAAGATGGTATATGTTTAGGCAACCACTTCACTGAATCCGGTTTAAAGGTATTGCTGGAAGAAGCCTCCAATTCATTCCAAATTGCTGGCATGTATGAAGCCATGAATGAGGTGTATAAAACACTTACGCCCATTTGCGAGGCCAATCGAGATTTTCAGAAACTAAGTAAAATTCATGGAAAATTACAGGAGGCCTTCAATCGCATCGCACAGCTTCAGGGCAAACGTGTCTTTGGCACTTATTTTAGAGTCGGTTTTTATGGTGCCAAATTCGGTGATTTAGATCAGCAGGAGTTTATCTATAAAGAACCCACTTTAACGAAATTACCCGAAATATTTAGTCGGCTGCAAGTAAGTGTAAAATATTTATTTATCTAAAAAATAATTACAATAATAATTGAAAAGAAAATGTTACGAAAAATCTCAACTTTTTTTCAATTAAATAAATAGAACTTCTATGCCGACCGTTTTGGTCCAGATTCGGTTCATATCATTAAAGACTCTAATAGTGTAGATGTTAACAGTCTAGATCCCGACAAGGCTTATATACAAATAACCTATGTTGAGCCCTTTTTCGAAAATTACGAGCTTAGGCATAGAGAGACCTATTTCGAAAGAAACTTTAACATAAGTATGACAATGAAATAAATACAAGTTAACTTTGTTTTAAAAAAATTTAAAAATATTATAGAACGTTTTATTTTTGCCACTCCCTTTACCAAATCGGGTAAAGCGCATGGTGATTTGCACGAACAATGCAAACGTAAGACAATTCTTACAACTGCTAATCATTTTCCATACGTTAAGACCCGGATACAAGTCGTTAATCGCCAACAGATCATTTTGGATCCACTCGAAGTTGCCATCGAAGACATACAAAAGAAAACTTTAGAATTGGCAGCTGCCACTAACCAAGAACCAGCCGACCCGAAAATTTTACAAATGGTTTTACAGGGCTGCATTGGTACGACCGTCAATCAGGGGCCCATGGAAATGGCAGCAGTATTTCTATCGAATCTTTCGGATGGCGTAACCATACCAACTAAGAATCAAAACAAATTACGTTTGTGTTTCAGAGAATTCTCAAAGCGTTGCGCCGATGCTCTTAAGAAAAACCGAAACCTAATTTTATCCGATCAAAAAGATTATCAGCGCGAGCTAGAGCGTAATAATGAACGTTTTGTAGAACGTTTAACACCGCTAATAACATTGACACTCACACAGGCACAGGGTGTAGTAAAGTAAGTTGTCGCTTTAAGGTTTTGTTTACAAATAGTTAATAATAATTATTACTGATAAATATTTTCAGAGCAAATGCCGCTAGTAATCGTAGTACACCCTTAAAATGGTAATTGATTTTAAAACAAACAAACATATGTACATAGATATGTACATACATGCATATATTTTTATATATCCCTAAATATTATTTAGTAAATTTTAATTTTTGCTTTTATATTTTTTTTATTGAATTTTTTTTAACAAACTTTACTCTACTATAATGAAACACTTTTTTTCTTTCCTTTTTCGCCCATTTCATGTCTGTTCGTATTTTGGAATTCGCTAATTTTTAACGTATATTGTTTGTAGTGTTTCCGACTATTTTAAGTAATTTATTTGCTAAACAATAAACTTTTTTATAAGAAGTTATTTACATACATATATATATTTAAACATAGTAATATTGTAATTACATTATATTTATAGAGATACATTTAAAACAGAAAACGTACTTACATTTTAAAGTGCATAACTTTCAAAAATAAACTCATGTTATCTTTAAAATAGTATAAGAAAAAATTGCCCAAGTTTGTCTAAAACGTTTAAAGATAACTGCAGTTTATTTGTTGTGTTATACAATTTATGTACTTTAAAATTTTTGAAACCAAAAATTAAACACCAAATTAAGATTAAACACATTTTTTGTAGCCATTAAACTCACTAAATAGTATTAATAAACATTTCATCGTAGTTTTCGGTACAAACATCATCCCCCCATCATTTTTAAAAAGGTATTGAAATTAGTTTTATATACACCCATACATATTACACCTTTATAGCGTTCACACAGCAAATCGAATGAAAATAAATAAAATAAAACATTTTTTACAAACCCTCATAACATCTATTTAGATTTTTCCTGTAATTTTTGCGTTTTATTAAGAAAAAAAAATGATAACAATGTGACAAACTAAATAAAATTTTAAATTAATTGGTAGATATTTTGTAATACACACACACATATACAACGAAATCACTGAAAATTAAAGGCAAACCCTTTAAGACTTTCAAAAAATTTAATTTGATTTGAGGCATCATGGATAAGGTTGAGGTGGCTGGCATAATTATTAGCTTCTTTGGAATTATTAGGGGGCTTTAAGTGACTGACATTGTCATTTGTACATTTCTGCCAATCAGATAAATCGGCATTAAAGTTATGGTAATTTATTTCGGATGTTATGTCTTTAGGTAAAACATGAGAATTTTGAAGCTTTTGTAAAAATTTCACTAAAAATAAAAACTCATATTTAATTTATATTTACACATACATACATACTTTCACACATGTATTGTATGTATATATATAAACCAAAGTTGTGAACAAACTTACTGTTTATACCATTGAATTGCAGTTCTTTAGAATTATCTGACCACCATTTAATGATTAAACAAAGATAATGTTTAGTCGTTTCTTCAGACTCTCGAAATAAACATGTCAAATAGTTGTCACAATATATAACATGTAAAAGCTGCACGGATAAACGTGAAATTTCGGCCACCTGCGAAGTACCTAACAGAGTTAAAACCAATTAATTGTCGACCACAAATAAATATTTACAGCCGTATTTATAACAAAAATTTAGCATGGAGTTAGCAAAAGTGTATTTTTAATGTATTTTTTATCCATTCTGCTAAACTCATGTTAACTTAAAATCAAATTTTTATTATTAGCTCTAGCAGCAGTTTATTATAAATAAACTTTTTTTTTTCGTTCTAATTTTTCGTTATATATACGGCCGTCAATATCTACTTACAATGTTCCTTTTTATGCAGTAACCATTGCCTAAGAAGTTGAAAGATCAGCGTTACCACACAAAGACACAATTTAACATAACATTCACACCTTGGATTAGTCTGATCAGCCGCATTATCCTGTCTAATTGTTGTTTTTGCAGAAACCAAAGAAATACTTGATTTATTTCTCGAATTTGTACATGAATTTTGTTCGGTTGTTTCAAAAGTATTATTGGATAGATCATTCTGTCTTTCAGTGTTAACCTCATCCTCCTCGTCGTCATACAAAGGTAATATTTTTTTTATAAATTGTGGCGGTTTTTGAAAGCACTGATAAACAAAACGAACATGATTAAAACATGTCGCAACGAGCAATTTAAAGTGCTGTAGATGTAAGCGCGTATTTAGAGGAAAGGCAATTTCTAGTAGGCCACAGTAAACCTAAAAACGAAATTAAATCAAAAAATAAATAAAGGAAACTACAAACAAATGAAGGATTACAAACAATGGAAAGAAGTCTAGCAATAAAGTTACAAGAAACAGTGTTTTGTTTACCTGCATCAAACATGATTCATTGGCAAATTTATATGTCGATCTCACCCGATCCGCCACGAAAGTAGACGCTGGACTATTTACGCACAACAGCTGCAAAGCGTTGGGTAATCTACAACATAGCGTTAAACCAATAGATATTTCATGAAACACCCAAGCGCTGGGACGAGTAAATACCAAAGACTTTAGAAGATCAACCAACAATTCTATACACTTTAAAGGCGTAGCTAAAGTTACATTATTTAGTAAACTGTTTAACCAAACAGCTAAGGCTTCCAACACTCCAAAGTGTTCGCAAATTTCTCGGGAAAATCCCAATTTTGACACCGAGTCTGTGACAATTTGCAAAAGGTAGTATTCGCCATGTTTGTGTTGCAAAAGGGAGCCAGTTAATTCCGGTACTTGCTGGCAAATAATGGATAAAGCAGCTAGATAACGTCTTAAAGATAAACATCGCTCATCGTCGTAAAGTTCATTAGGCTCTTGCAGACATCGTCTAAAGTCGTCACGGCTTGGCAGAGTTTTTGTATTGGTAAGCGAATAATCGTGATATGGATGTGTGCGACAATTTTTGGGAAACTCCAAACTGTGAGTATAAGACCAAAATTCGGGCAATACTTTACTTACGGAGTCTAAGCATTGTTTAATAAAATTATCTGGTAATTTATCAACTCCCGAGAGGTGTAACTGTGCCAATTTTGTTTGAACATTTTCCAATTCAAGTTGGAATAAAGTTCTTTGTTTCTTTGAACTACCCTTGTCACATGAATGTACATATATCAAGGGGTGTATTTGGTTGAGAGTGCATTCTTCGAATCTTAAGGTCAATGTAGCATCAACATCCAAACTGGGCATTCTCATAAGACATTTAGCCAGTCGACGCTGCTGTTTGGTTGTCGTCGAAGATTTATATTCATTACGTCTTTCCTTAATGTGCACCTGTCGAATAGACTCATCACATAAACTCTGTTGCAATCGCAGTGCATCATCCTCATATCGCATTTTTACCAAAGAACATTCCATTTCCTTCATAAGTACTTCTGCCTCCTTAGCTTTCACCGCCTTTGTTATTTCATCCAGTTTTGATTGACATTCGTTTTGAGCGTTTTTGGCATTTAACAATTTTTCAATTTTCTGCGACTCAGCCTGTTGCTTTAAGTGACGTAGTTCATTGCGCAGCAATGATGCTTCTCCTTCTTTAGAGGCTATTTTCGTCTTAGCTTCTGTCAGGTCCTTGCCTAATTTACTGTTTTCCTTTTTTAAAATATCTACCTTTTCCATAAGGAATTTAATTTGTCTTTCCGAAGCCAATTGCCTTCGAGCCACACTTTGACTGGAGGGTAATGTGGACGTAGGTCCCGTATTTTGCGACAATACAAATTCCATGACATCTTCTGACGCATGTTGCGTGTTCTTTGGTTTTGGCTTTTGTGTTGCAGCACTTATCAAAGCTGTTGATAGCGGTGGTGCCGGAATTTTAAATTCAACCGGATCGTTAATTTGCACAGCAGCCAGCAGCTCAAAATCATCATCGTCATTTTCAAACAATTGAGACAAAATATCTGGTGCTGACACTTTACTTGCCTCCGGTCTTTGAGTACTTGTAGTGGCTGCATTGACAAATTCTGTAAATGTTACTTCACTTTCCGTCAGATTTATTTCATTGAACTGTTGTTGCTTTGTATGACCATAGGTCTTTTCGGCAGCAACTGCCGCTTCAGCCACTTGAGTGGCCAGCAAGATGACGTCGTCGTCATCATCATCCCAAAAATTATCAGTACTATTCTTACTTTGTATAGGTACTTTTGTGGTTGACGGACGGATTATTGTATTCGAGGACGAACTTTTGCTGCTACTTATGTCCAGTTTTGGTTTCTTCATAGAACGCCCAAATTCTTTCATGGGTTGAAAACGTTTAGACATTTTAAACTTTCGATATTATTTGTGATATATGTAATTACATACAAATATTTGCACTGTACAAACTATTTTTTATCAAAAACAAAATTACAAGTTTGCTTTAACAATTGCTCGCAAAAAACATCACAGAATTATTAATTTTTTGACAGCCCTGTTTTTAATATCAATGTGGTCAAAAAATATGTATTTAGAAAAAAAATCACGCTTTCCAAAAATTATAATTTTTTATTAAGAAAAATCACGATTAAATTCTTAAAATAAGGCACTACTTAATCCACCGAACCCTAGATACTTACATATATTTAAAAAAAATGAACTTGGGCCAGAACATGATATGTACAATTAATCCACATTGATCCAAAAAATAAATAAAAACTCGCTACAATAAATAGGTTCGACTTGAACAATAAAAAATTATTCAAAAAACAAAACTTTAAAATAACTGTTTTTCGGCAATTAAAAAAATTCAAAATAAACAAATAATAAATCGGGAATTTTTATAGTCGTTTTATGCCATCTGACAATAAGTCATTTTACAATTAACATACCTGCGATTTATACAATGTTTACATTTTCCCTGCACGTGTTAATAAAAAACTCAAAGTCGCTGTAACACAGAACAAAGCCGATTAATTTTAGTATGTGGCTGCGACAGAGCTAAAAATCAACTGACGGCTACTAAGAGCCGAAGAAATCAATTACTATTATAAATATAATAAAATATATAAAAAATTAAAAAAAAAGAAAATTAATTAAACCAACATTTTATCTTGAATTAGTTTCTTTTTTTTTTTATTTCTTTTAAATTATCAGCTTAAATTTTTATTGATAACAGGAAATATTTGAGGTAATATTTGATAGTACCAAGCCTTTGTGACTTAGAAAAGCTCCGGTTCTGTTAATTTCACTAACATATTGCACAAGTTCATCCGGTATGTGTCTATAGGCTTCTTTATTAAATAAAATGTTATATTTTAACGCTGTATTTTCAGTAAAATAATTTTGATTTGTTATATAGTCTTATAAGAACGGTAGTAAGGTTTTATATTTTTTCAAAAGATAGCTAGTTACATTTTCCAATATTGCCAGAAATCCTTTTTTATATATCTTACGGGTATTTCGGTATATCTTCGGCAGGTAAAAAAAGGAAAATATGTAGGCCGGCTAGGCTGCGGCTTAAGACCGCTCGGCTTCGCTCTCTGCACTGGGAATTTTTTAGCACATTCCCAATTTTTAGTTTTAAATGTTATAAAATATACAAATTAAAATCTGCAATAATGGACAATAAAAAGCCAAAAGTATATATGGACGAGTATAAACTCAAGCAGGATCCACATGACTATGGATTAGCCGATGATCCCATTGACATAGAAACGTTTAAGAAAAAAATGCAAATTGTTATCGTCAGGTACTTATTCATGGAAAAATATAATTTTTAATATTAGTAAAACCAAATTTTATTCTATTAGATATGAAAACAATGATATGGAATTTGATTTAATTGGTGTACACCCCGCCATTGCTAATGCCTTCAGGCGTTTAATGCTTAGCGAAGTTCCTAGCATGGCATTTGAAAAGGTCTATATATACAACAACACCTCTATAATACAGGATGAAGTTTTGGCTCATCGCATCGGTTTAATACCAATCAAGGCGGACCCTCGTTTATTTGAATATCGAGGTGAAGATAATGAACAGGGCACTGAACTGGACACCCTCGAATTTGAATTAAAAGTAAAGTGTACTCGACGCAAAGACGTTAAAGATTCCTCTAATTTTGACACCATCTATAAAAATCATAAAGTATATTCCGGCCAAATCAAGTGGCTTCCTAGAGGCAAACAATCTCAACTGTATTCAGAATCTGATGTTGGTTGCATACAAGACGATATTCTGATTTCACAAATGAGGCCAGGCCATGAATTTGATTTGAAGTTGGTGGCCGTTAAGGGCACTGGTAAAGATCACGCTAAGTTTTCACCTGTTGCCACAGCTTTCTATCGCCTTTTACCGGAAATTAAACTAGCACGAAAGGTTGAACACAATGATGCTCTTTTATTGCAGAAATGTTTTTCACCCGAAGTTATTGGTATCGATGAAAATAAATGTGCATATATAAAAAACGCCCGCTATGATACATGTAGTCGCAATGTTTATCGCTACCCCGAGTTGGCCGATGCTGTGATAATGTCGAGAGTGCGGGATCATTATATATTTTCGATTGAATCAGTTGGAGCTCTAAAACCGGATGTTATATTTGTCGAAGCCGTAAAAGTTCTAAAGAAAAAGTGCCGAAAATTTTTGGAAGAAATTGAAGCGGCATAAAAACCATAATTTAAGTGTGTGCTTATAGTTAAAATAAATGATAAAAAAATTATTTGGAAATTATACTTTATTTAATTTTTGTTTCTTACATGCATATTGTTTCGATTTGGTATAGGTACTATGTAAATATTTTTTTGGAATTTAAAGGAAAACTCTTCTTTAGGAATATCACAATGAAGTTGGGATTGCGCTTAATTTTTGTCTATGGTCAGAATAAGTTGATATTTTAGTCCCTTTGCCTTTGACAAATTATGCAAAAAATATGTACATACTACATATGTACCTTATTCTTAAAATATTTTTTAATTAAATTTTTTCTTTGTTAATGTTGTAATTACAAGGTTCATATACTCTCAAGATCCCGCTTGGTCACAATTTATACGCATGGGAAACAACAGATAAAAAGCTTTTGTTGTTACTAGATCCATAAACTCGTACTGTACGTCATAAAAAGTAGAAAGTAATGGGTGTCTGGCAAACAACTTTTGGTCAAGAATTTTATTTGTTAATAGGTGCCTACTTTTTATAAATTTTTTTTTTATTAAAGGTTTAAATTTTTGAATTTTTTCTTTTTAAAGTATTTTGTTAATGTTAATGTAACATGTGTAACTGTCTTTTTTACGTTTTTTTGACCAGAAGTCACTAGTAAGTATATGCATGATCACGCCATCAGTGAACGTTTCACTTGCCAAGCGTGCTATTTACACCTATTTTGTTTACTGGACTAAAGAAAACCATACAAATTCAACTTAGTAATTAACCTCTGGGGCAGGGTGTATTTATTAATTTAATATGCCTTGCTTTGGGGTGTTATTTTTAATTTTTATTGAGTTCGTATGTGTTGAGCACACAAATTCGAGTAAAATACACAAATAAAAATATAAGCTCTATTGCGGAAATCATAACTCTATCAAAATTAATAAAATTGGAAGAAAACACTGTTGATTAAAATAAATAAAATGGAAAGCTTATTAAAATTTAAATATGTATATTTTTGTTTTAGCAATTTAAAAAATATTATTTTTACTTTTCACGGACTTACCTGCATATAATCCTTTAAAGACTGCTACTATGTTCACACAAGAGTAAGAATATGTACTCGATTTTAAAAACTGTGCCATTTTAAACACATTGCAACCTTTTTTAATAAATGTAAAATAAACACATACTCAAAATGGCATGTGAGCGGCAAATCAATATCTATTTAACTAACACATGCATAAATATCTACAAAATACTCTTTACCACAGCGCAGATATACTTATGTACATATGTACATATGTATGTACATTAGGCTAAAAGCAAATTTATTATTAGGCAATTAAAATAAAATAAAAAATGTCTAAAAACTCGGGTAAGTTAATAATAACTAATGATTAATCTATTAAAACGACATTTTTTAGATAAATTGCAAATTAGTGGTCCTACAGCACCAGCGGCACCAGATTACTTTCAGGTAGAAAAACAAAATTAAATTTATTGTACCAATAATGCATATGTAAATATGTATGTATGTGCGTACAATATAATGACAATTTCTATTATCTTTTTAAGAGAGGCCCTCCACCTCCCACATACGAAGAATGTTTACAAATGAATGGCGCTGCAGGTACGGCTCATCCCTATCAATACACAAGTTCTATTCCTACACCATACCGACAGCAGCCTGGATTTGTACCACCATTAAGTTATGCAGGGCCAGGTCCATACGTACCCGGTGGTTATTCCAATCCCTATCAAGCTCATGTTCAACAACAGCAAAACTTTTATAGCACGGCAAACGCGTTGCCACAACAAAATACTTCAAAATCAGCACAAAATGTTTTATATTTAGCTAAGGGCGCTAAAGTTAGAACTACAGCTACTGGAGCCATAAGCATCCCCCCGCCTCCTCCTGGGTTTGCTCCGACACCAGGTCAACTAGCTGCTTTATCAGGCCAGCCGGTCGTGGTTAAGAAACAGAAAAAATCATTTTTCTAAATATATCTCTTATTCGTTTTCAACTGTCATAAAGTACTTATGTATTTTTGGTAAGACAGTCCCTCCAGCTATTTAAGATGCAGTTTTCATGTAATAATTTTGAACCAAACACAAATATTATACCGAGTAATTCTATATAAATAACTTATTAAATATGGATCAATAAATGTGTTATATTACAATTTTCTTCCGATATACATAATAGTGAATTGCTTTGGATTGTACTCGAAATTATATATTTATTGGCAAAATAAGTTCATTTTTTTAATTTCCATTTGCCTGAACCTTTTACAATTGCGAAATTAAAATGCAGACAGACATTTTTGCTATTGAAGCATTACCCCATTTCAATTGTTCATATTGATATTGACATTGATGTGAGAAAAACGTAAGAAGCAACAAAAAAATTGCGAAGTCGAAAAGAAAAACCAAAAATATCTTATACAGATATTCGTGTACTACACTCTACCTCTTCAACCCCTCGCCAATAAACTTCGTGTCTTCCTTTAAATTTTTGTATTTTTATTTAAGTGCATATTACCTAAAAAACTGCACAAAATTTTGAGCTTATAGTAGTAGCAACGCAGGTTGGTCGCAACCTGTGTATCATTAAATTGTTGGTTTCAAAAACGATCTTAAACAATTTTTAATAAGGACTGTTCTATTGATGTAATTTTTAATAAAAAATTTTACCAAAAAAAAAACAGTTTTACACAAAAAAATAAATAAATAAATTTTATCAGCTACTATTTATTAATCAAAGTAAAAATGCTACTTGGCTTTGCATACCATACAATATAATTCATATACTCTTTACTATATTGTGAATGACGATTGTTATTTCTTTTTATTTTATTTTAGTAAAAAAAATTTTACAATTTGCCTTAAAACTGATTTCATTCGGTTATTTTTCAATTTACTTATGGATTTTGTTTGCATACATGTTCTCATTGTAAGTAAATTAGCCAGCTAATTTAATACTTGTCTGGCTTAAAAACAAACTAAAGACTGAACATTTTTTTATAAATTATGGAAAAGTTCTATTGTTTCTCTGCATCAGGACAAAGAAAAAATTAAATACACAAAATTTATAGTTTACTTAAAATAATGGTTCGTAATATGTACTATCGAATGTATTCACACGCACAAAACCATCTTCACCGCCAGAGGCGTAGCTTTTACCATCTGGATGGAAAGCCAAACTGTTAATAGGACCGAAATGACCCTTAAGACGAGCAAATTCTTCTTCATATATTAAGTGAAAGAAGCGAGAATCAAATTTACCGGCCTTTGTAGAAGTTGTTGTAACTTCCATAGCATCTTGACCACCACCCAAGACAACATGATCTAAAATGGGACTTATGGCCGCTGAGTTAACTGGACGTTCGGTCTTGTAAGTCTTGAGGCACATCAAACTTTCAGAGTCAAACAGCTTGGCTGATGTGTCTTTGGAGGCGGTGACGAACATGGTGCCATCCTTATACATTTGCATGTCATTGATGCCAGCGGTATGATCATTTACCGAATTTACTTCACGACCCTTGCGAATATCCCATATAGAAATTTGACCATTATCATGACCTGTAATAGATTTATTTGTTAAAAACCATTAAGCATAATAGACATCTTCAAACTAACCAGTTATTATCGTTTCATCCAAAGGTCCCCACAACATGGAGGTTATTTTAGATTGCAACATTGGTATACGTAAAATATGACTTTGATCAGCTAAACTAGAATCAGCTGTGCGAACATCAATAATAAATAGTTCAGAATTTTGTCCCATAGCCTTATCTGTGGAGTAGGCAGCTTGATTGCCCGAATAACTAAAGTTGCAGGTACGAACTGAGGACTTGGCAGGAATAGAAGCAGTAACTGTGCCATGTTCAACATCCCAAACTTTTGTTGTCATATCGCCTGAACCAGAAATTAGTTTTGAGCTAGTCCAATCAACATCCAAACACCACACAGCACCTTGATGTCCATCATAAGTGCCCAGGCGTTCACCGTTAAGCGACCACCATACATTAGGTTTTTGATCTTTTGAGCATGAGAATAATAAATCTCCCTCGCGGTTATATTTAATTTGGGTTATGGAACGTTCATGTCCCTGAAGCATTAAAGGTCTCTAAAACCCACCACATAAAAAAACCAAAACATGGTTAATATTAAACATACATTCGTAAATTTTTTTAGGTTATGTAGTAGGAAGAATAAAACAAAATTTTTGTGGAATTGATGCACAAAACTAAAAGTTTGTTATATTTGATTTAAAAATGTATGTAAAAGATAAAGATTTATTTACTAAAAGTTTTAATACTTACCATATTATTATAGCTTTATGAACTTATTACAAAAAAATTATTTGGAAATTCTATTCACTTAATGCGAACTGTCAAAAAGGTGCGTTCGTGTTGCCTACTAGTAGGGTTCCCAAGTCTTTATCGAGTCAAATCCCCATAAATTTTTAAATAAGCCAAATATCTTCCACAAAACTTTATATACAAAAATTTATATACAAATATTTAATATGGAAAAATATATTTATTCTGTCTTTTTTTCAAATTATATTTTATTTTATATTGAATATGTATTGTTTTAATAGCATATATAAAAGCAAAGTTAAAAAATTCATTAATTAGCTACATCCACTAATATTTCCTTTTTTTACTATAATAAATTCTAACAATTGAGTTTCGCAAAACTGAAAACCAATTTATAAGCAAAATTATTTATTTGTTTAAATTCATAGTATGTATCTTTAAAAATCTCAAATTTTTTTAAAATTCCCAATCAAAATTTTTATCCCTAACAAATTCTTAATACCACACGTATCCCTTATTTTTCGAAACAATATATCTTCACTTACAGCACTGCCTTCCAGAGCTGCCAGTGTTCAAAACAAAGCTACGATGCTATTGTATACAACTGTTTGTTTTGTTACTATTGTTAATAATAATGTTGCTTTTTATATAAATATTATCATTTATTAAAGAAATTTTAATTATTTTTTGTTAATATGTATATTATATAACGTTAACATTTGAATTAAAAGTTCTTTATAGACTTTTAACAGAAACGCTTGCAGCACTGAAAGGGAAAAAACTGAGCCGACCAAATTTATTGACGGTGTTTAGGCACACCAATAAACCAAGATAGATTTATTCACAACTATGGTGTAATTATATTATAAGGTGAACACAGTTTAGGGATGTTTCTTAATGAATTTTTTTATATGTATTTTATTATATACTTTATATATATTTTTATATGTATATATATTGATATCTAAGATATAAATTCAAAAAAATTCGCCTTAGCATATGAATTATGTATTAAAAAATAACTAAACAATTAAGTTTTGTAAATTTCAGTGTATGTATGTGCTTAGAACTTTTATTTGTAAATAAGTAAATCCAGATTTCAGCTATCAAAACATACATATTTTATACCGGACATTTGAAAATACTAACGTTATTTATAATTATTAACCGGCGGCTCGGCTAACTTAAGATTTTAAGCCGTTCGACCTGTTTTCTAACAAAGGCGGTTTTTTTTTCTAATAACGCATTTACGTAAAAATTGTGAATTTTATGATTGCAGAAAATATAACTTTTTGTGTTAAGTAGTAAAATGTCTCGTAACTTGTATAGATTTTCAACAAGTTTCCGCACTAAACTTAACGTGCGTAATAGTTGTTTTAAGAAAACACAAAATTTGTTGGTACAACAACGCCGTTTAGCGGCAACAGATCCTGTAAAAGGCAAAGGACCAGTTACATGGAAAAGCTTTGCTATCATAAGTGGTTTAGGCGCTGTTGGTCTTGCTTTTATGTTGTACGTTAAACACGAGAAGGAAGAGGCCATGCTTAAAGAACGTAAACGTCAATTGGGTAAGGCAGCTATTGGAGGACAGTGGGAGTTAATAGATGTCAAAGGAAACCTTAGAAAGTCTGAAGACTTTTTAGGAAAATGGTTATTAATATATTTCGGTTTTACCCACTGTCCTGACATATGCCCGGATGAATTGGAAAAAATGGCAGCTGTTGTTGATGAAATTGGTAAAAAAAAAATGCATCATTTTTCCCATAGATTTCTGTAAATTTAAGTTTTGTTTCTTAGAAAAATCTCCCCAAAATTTGGAATTACAACCAATATTCATCACAGTCGATCCAGAACGTGATTCAAAAGAAGTTGTAGCTAAATATGTCAAAGAGTTTTCTCCCAAACTTCTGGGTCTTACCGGTACAGTGGAACAAATTAGCAAAGTCTGCAAAGCATTCAGAGTTTATTTTTCTGCCGGTCCCCGTGACGAAGATAATGATTATATTGTCGATCACACGATTATTATGTATTTAGTAAATCCTGATGGTGAATTTGTTGACTACTATGGACAAAGTTGCGACAAAGAACAGTGTATTAGTTCGATTTTAGTGAACATAGCCAAATGGTGTGATCTTAATAAGAAATCATGGTTTAGTTAAATAGCCCTTGCAATTTTTAAACTTGATACATACAATAAATATGCTGTTATCTGTACAAAATAAAGATTTGTATATAAAATTAAAATTAAGACTTTAATTTATTAGCTGTTTTTGTATAAAATAATTTATATCAAATTTGTAACTGCATATGTATACGTTTATTTTTGAATTACTTATAACGGTTTTTAAAATTAGGAGGTACTTATGTAATTGAAATTGTTCGCTTTAGAATGAAAGCGTTTGAAACGTTATAATGAATTTCGATCGATTTAGTTAATTTTTCCACAAAATTTATACCATATTTTAGGTAGCTTAAAAAAAATTTTGTATACTAAATTTGTGGGTTTTACAAATCGATTTCTATCGGATGATGTGAATAAAGTCTTACAATGAATTTTGATGTATACATATAGATTGATTTAATATTTTTATAGTTGCTGTCATCTTCTGCCGATTTTGTCAAAGGAATTGTAAAGATTGAAATTAAGAACTATGCGATTCTTTTTTTTATTTTTGTCTTTTAAGAAAAAAGTTTTATATTCTAGATTCATCCCAGAAAAATGTCCAAACTGATTGAAGAACTCAGTTTAATAAACAAGTGTCGTATTCATAAATCTTCAACCAGCCCTTTGTTATTAAAATAAGTTGTACAACTTGGCCAAATTGTACAAATAATTACAAAAAAAATGTAGTAGTTGCCAACAATACGGTATGGGCTCAGCTAGTCATCAATTTCATAACAAAAACATTCCTTTTAAAGTAAATATCTTTTCTTTTTGGTTTCAAAATTTTTATTTCATAAATCGGATTTTTTGTTTGTTTGTTTTTTTTTTATTAATATTGGTTTTAATTTATTTTCAATTAGAAAATATTAGTTTTTTTATTTCTTTTTTTTTTTTTTGTAATTACTTATTGTAAGTTAAGATGTTTATTAATTTTTTAATTTGAAAGTTTTACATATTTGTTTTTATGCATGTAACTACCGTTTACATAAATATATGTATGTACATATGTATTTATGTAAGTATGAATGTAATATAATCTACTTTCCTTACAATAGATTTCCTTTTTTTAAAATTTGCATCAATTTTTATTTATTTTTGTATGTGGTTTTTCTAACACTCTAATATGGTTTATTAAGTTTGTAATTTTTTATTACCTTTTTATTTAATTAAATATATGTGTACGGTATATAAAAAAATCAAAAGAATTAAATATTATGGTTGTTTTACGGTATTTTATTGTGGTATTATGGTTCTTTTGTTTTTAATAGTATCTACAAAAATGATTTACGTGGTGTTTCTTTTTTCTAATTTTTAGGCTGATTAATTACTTCTATTTCATTATTTTCATTTAAGTGGGTTTTTGCAAATATTTTGTAGTAGAGGCATCTTTAAAATTGCTTTTTATTGTAAAAAAATTGATAAAATTAGTATTTAAAACCCAAAAACAATAAAAATAAATAGTTTTGAAATCTTATTTATAATTTATTTTGTATTTAAAATTATAATTAAATTATATGTATGTATGTATGTATCTACATATGAATGTATGCATTTACATATGTATATATTTTTTAATGCAATAAACTTTGTTTTTTTTTTTTTTTTTTTNTTTTTTTTTTTTTTTGTTAATTAATTTATATTTTCGACAAGTTAAAATAAAATTACAAATAAATATTTAAATAATCATTCATAAAAGTACTAACTATTTTACTAATCATATAAAAAATAAATAATGCAAATTAATAATATCAAGCTTCACATTTGTAATTTAATATATTTAGCGCTTGTATTTTTTTATTTCAAGCTTAATTGTTACTTTGATTGATTGTGAACAAAAGAATCTTATTAAAAAGTCAAAAAAGTATCTGTTATCGGCTTTGTGAAGTGTTGTTGTTACATTTTTTCTATTTATACCCTAACGTTACGACACATGTTCTCTATAGTGGTCAATTATTAACATTAAACAAACTGCAAGGAGTAATTATCACAGGAACGTTAAGCGCTTATGTTTTAAACTTCATTATTCAGGTCCTTAAACCTAATTAACATATATTTTAGATTTAAAACTTTTTTAAAGAAAGCTTTAATCTTGCCACAACTTTCAATTAGAGATACATATTTAAGAAGCCAATAACAAGAAATATTTTAATAATTAATCAATAAAAAGAATTGTTATTAATTCAAATAATAGCACTGGTAAAAGGCTCTTATCAATAAGTTAATAACATTTGTTATTTTATTTTGTTTACTATATTTTAAAATGTTTATTTTATTTTGTTACCAATAAATAAAAGGTAAACTTTTCGCTACCTGTTTTTGGTTAATACTTGCATTATTTCTGAAAGGATAGTTACTTAAACTTGTTTAATTTTATTTTCAAACTGATCTCATTTTTATAACGTTTTTTGTATAATCAAAGGTAACAAAAAATAATACAAAATACTTTTAAAGCCTGCTATGTAGTTTTTGGAGCCCTATGCTCCAGTGCGAGCTATAGGAATATATAGTATATGTAATTTTTTTAACAAAAAATAAATTAATTAAATAAAAAAAGGTTCAGTTTATTTTATTAATTTTAAAATAAAAAATATGTTGATTCTAGTGTTCACATGCAAAACTAAAAATTATTATTTTAAATTAAATACTTATTTTCAGATCTAAAACAAAACGACTTAATTTATCGGTTTTTCTCTATATTTTTTAAATATCATTATACTTTCTTGCCGACCGAGCAAATAAAAAAAAATATTAAAAACCAATAACGTTACATATTATAATTATGGTTTTCAAATATTATATTAATTTTGTTATTTAAAGTACATTTCTGTTTTTGTTCATTAACTATTACGCAGTTAATTTCAAATTATATAATTATTTTCTTTATGTACTTTATTTATAAAAACTAAGTGTATTTTGTTTTTTTTTTACTAATTTGAAATTGCTAAAATTTAACGGAATTTAATTTACTTTAAATATTATTTATGTACTTGGTGTTGTAGTGTTTAAGCGGCTACAACTGAAAATCTATAAATTGCAAAATATGAGTTATAAAATTCAGGTTTTACACATTTCTTAAATACATTTTTTTACTGTTTTTTATAAATCTATTTAAAAAATATACAAAACGATTTAAATATGTGTGTATAAAAAAAAATTTAGTCATAAATATGGTTCTTAAAAAAAATAGAATTATTTCTGTATTCTCTCAATTACATCATAATTATTACGATTTCCTTTTTTAGAAAGTAAAAGGAAAAACAACAAATGCAGTTCATAAAAAGTTTAAAATTTGTGAGGTATACCATAGAAATTAAGGGTTAAAGAAATCGATGTGTTTAAAATGTCGGTAGTATCCAATTACAAAAATTGGCAACATTGGCTTAGTGAAGACTAATGAATGAATCAATAAATTAATATTAACAATACCAGCAGCATATCGTGTAAGCGCCAATTTTTTTAGCATAAATAAATGCGTATGTTTAACAGCATATATGTACATATGTATGTACATTTATAAATGTATATTGACAATATCTTAACAATGCTAAAACAAGTCTCAACGCCAGCCTAATAGTGCTAAACAAATTTTAAAAATATGCTGAAAAATACAAAAACTGTTAATCATATGACACAATTGTTGGCCTATAAAAATATTTCAATAGGTTTTTCTTTGTTTTTACTCCTTTTTTGGTTCAACTATTGTGCGTCATTTAAAAAACATACATCATACATAAAATGTAGTAAACAGATCAACCGATTTCCACTTTACAACAGTGCAGTATAGAAGTTTTATTGTATTAACAAAAAAATTATAGATGAACTCATATATGTATGTATGTAAGTTTGTACATACATATTTATCTACGAGCATAATACATATTTCAACGTTATCAAAAGCAAACGCTGTCAAGACAATTTTTAAAGTCTCAGCAAATAAGAAATGCAAAACAATTAGTAAATACATAAGTTCCACTGGTAATGAACTTGTACTTTTAAAATGAAGCATACATGATAGTAAAGTGTTATTTGCGATAAGTGGTTTATATTCATTGTATGTATATACGGTTAATGCACTAATATATACATAAATATAAAATATTTGCATGTATTTTAATAGAAATAGATATTTTCTATTTGTAAACTAATGCATTAGCCTCTTTTAGACAAAACTGAATTTATTAGTTTTCAAATCTAGTTAAATTTTTGTTCGACTACGCACATGAATCAATTTTAATAATTTATTGAACATACATAACAATTTTTATAATTTATTGAACGTACATACTTATGTTCATAATATGTATTCGTTATTTTTTATTTGGCGTCGAGGCAAATGCTGCACAACTTCAGTTTCTGTGTGAAGTAAACTAATATTAAAATCGAATGGATGTGGATCATTTAAAATAATACAACAAAATGATTGCTGTTAAATTTGAATGTCATTTCATGTTGTTAAAGAGTTTTCTTAAAACAGCAGTTTACACTTAATATTTGTCAATTTTTGTATAATGAGAATGGGATAACATGATGAATATGCTGATATTAAAATTTGCTGCTTATTATTGGCAAATATTTGTTGATTTAACATATCGCCTTGACTTAATTTTGAATTAAGTTTTGAAATTTAAATGCTAGAAAAAATTTTGTTTTAAAGAATACATTAACCTTTCTGACATAGGAAAAACGAATTGATTATAAAACGATTAAAAAAAAAACAAACAATATTAATTTTGATGTTCTATAAATTGCAAATGTGTGATCGCCATTTTCAATGTAAATTTTTTTGGTTTTGGAAAATTAAAAAAAAATCACGGATTCGTTTTCGTTTCTAAAAACACAAATCAGTTAAATATGGCCTTATTTTAAATTATTTCTTATTGAAGCAATAAAACAAACTTTGATGAGACAAAGTAATAACAATTAAACCCGTTCTTTGTTTATTTTTGAAGGCAAAAACTAATTTTTTCTTTTTATTTAAATAAATTAAATTAAAAAATTTGAAATTATAATAAAATTTACATATTTTTCATGTTTTTTCTTCTTTTAAATTCTAAAATTGAGATTTTTAAAAGAATTATGTTTAGAGACATTTGTATAGTAGTTGCATTAGATGATGTTCTTTTATTATTTAAAGTTTAAAGACTAAACCGTATGTTGTTTTTAGAGGAAGGAGGTGTGATTGATGTGTAGAGTATTTTTTAATATATTGTAGATTTGAATTATTAATTATGTAATATTATATTATATTTTGATGAAATGCCTTAATGGTGAAATAACTTTGAGAATTATCGTTCGTTATTTATATCTATTGTTTATATCATGCCATTGATATAATGGTATTTGTTTGCTTTTACCTTAAGGGGCCACATGTGCAAACCATTTAATTTTTATTTTTTTATATATATATTTAAATATATTTTTAGGTTTATATGTATGTATGTGTTTTATGTATGCATATTTATTAATATTATTTCTTATTTTTTTGTATATATTTTTTTAATTTTTTATTTTTTATTTTTGTATAACATATAATATAATGTGTTAAAATTTACTTGCTTGCTGATCATGCATTTTCTCATTCATCAACTTCATTATAAGTTATTGTGATAGAGAGGGCTTCGACAATATAAGCTACGTTTCTTTAAATTAATCGTGAATTTTGTTTATAAAATTTAAAATTCGACGCTCTTTCGTAAGTATGTACGAGTTGTTGTCAGAAGTATTTCCAAACGACAAGACAAAGTTTTTTTATAAACAAAAAAATGTAGAACCAATTACAGGGATATTATATCATTTTGAACTCATGGTTTTGCATTGAATTAATAATTTAATTATTTGCATTAGGATACAAAACTTGTAATTTTAGCAGTTTTTTTTATATAAGACACACAACTTTAAGTTGTAGCCTCGTTTGGAAATATCTTCAGTCGTCTCTTGTAAATTAACATACTAATGTCGAGTGTATATAAATAAATGTTAGTTTTGTTTATTTATTTGCTTTAAATATGTATAAATATATATTTTTTGTTTGATGGCTGCCTGTTCTAACCTCTCTACTTTAACAAGAAAAAATAACGGCATTTTTGAAATTGTCGTTACGCATCAATTACAATCTCAACTTATTATTATCTTACGTAATCGTTGTTAATTTTGTTGGAATTGCCAGTCTAGACAAAGACTTTTGCTAAGCCATCGGCACCCGCACTGGCTATGTAGGGTTTAGTAGAATGAAACGCGACATCAAATATACTCTCGTCAAATTTCTTGCGATGTGCCGTTATTTCCTGCACGCACGTTTTATTATCTAAATTCCACAGGCGTATTGAACAATCGTGAGAGCCCGACAGCAAATAGAGACCATGTGCGTCGACCGCCAGCGAAGTGACCGGTTCTAAATGAGCGACCATCGAATGCACCAATGTCCCCGAAGTGTTGTCCCAGAAGCGTATATGACGATCCTCGTGAGCAGTGATCGTTATAGGCAACGTTGGATGTGAGATCACTTTATTGATAAATTTCCCCGTGTTTCCGGACATCTCTTGAGCGGCTTCTAGCTTAACTATCTGCTTGCCGGTTTCCGTATCGTATATAATACAGTGGGCACTGTTGTATGCCACTACAATGTGGTCGACCTCATTGCGCACAAAGTCTACCGACGAAGGGGCGCCTTCGGCCTCCGAAGCCGTGTAAGTGTGTAGCAGAGGTTCCTTGGAGTATGGCGACCAAAGCTTGACCATGCCATCGGCTGAGCATGAAACAATGTTACTATGCATGGTAGCCAAACCCCAGACAGCATCAGTATGGCCTTCTAGGGTTCCTGAATGAACACTTGGATCATAACAATCATATGGATCTATGTTGGGCGATGGCAATTGCCAACACTCAATATTTCCATCTAGACCCCCCGAATAACAAGTTTCTCCTGTGGTGGACATACCTAAGCACAGAACGGGCCCAGTATGTGCCCTAAATGTGTACAAGGGCTCAACATCGAGACTAGCTGATTTTTTGGCTTGCACCGTCTTCTGTAGATTCCACAGCTTTAACGTATGATCTTCGGAGGCTGTTATAAGCACCGGCTCTTCTGGGTGGAAAATCAACGAACGAACTCCATCGAAATGTGAACGTAATGTGTATTTAGCATTCCAAGTCTTGCGATAACCAGCTCCACCGGCAGTTCCGTCTTTTGCATTCGAATCGTATGAACCTTCTGAATCATTGTTGACAGTCAATTGTGCCAACTCTCCCAGGCCCAAAGAGGCATCGACATCTTCATCACCTCCGGCGGTCACCGCCGTTATAAGATTACGACGAGCAGCAGCCGAAGCGGCTGTATTAACGGTATTATTAGTTTGTTCAACATTTGATGATGAATATCCTTGATAAGGCAGGCAGGTAAATAGGAAATTAAGGTAGTTGATGGTGGGTGTGGCATGGTAACAATGATAACAATTCATTATGACATTTTTTTCCATTTAGAAAAAGTAGTAGTTTTAGTTGGAAAAAGATCAAAAACATAAATATTAATTAACAGCGAAAATCGATGAAAAACATTACTACATAAAAAAAAAATTTAGTTCTACAATAAAACAAAAAGTTTTTAAAAAGCAAAGATAGTTTGAAAAGGAATTATGACGAGAGTCATATTGTGATGAAATGTGATAACAAGGTAAGTATATTTTGAATATAGGCTATCGATGAAAGCAGTTTAAGTCAATATTTCTAATTTTGCAAAAATGCAAAATCGCGTCATTTCTATAAGTAGCGATATTCAGTGATTGATGGGTCGTGTCGTGAAGAAGTGGTAATGAAAATAAACGTAGTTTATGTATTTGTATTTTAAATTAATTTTTTTACCTAATTTAAATGATTTTTGATTGGTAAAGATTATTGTCGCGTTACTTAATAAACATTTGCACTTCTTTATTAGTTTTTGTAAAAAAAATCAGTTAGTCTAATATTGCCACTCCTCTATTCAAATAAATACTTTTGCAATTTGGCAGCATATTTTTTAATATTTTATTTTTACAAGACTAAAGTTTCTAACGTGAATCCCTTTATTATTTAACAACGACGTATCAGTAATAGATAAATAAAAAATAAAAAAATAAATAAAAAATAAAAATAAATTCAAACTAGTTACTCTTCTATATTGAGAACGCCGCTGTTAAGATTATCAGTTTAACAAGATATGTATGTATGTACGTGCAATTATATTTGAAAAAATAATATAAACTATTTTTAGATAACGGAAAAAGTTTTAACATTAACTACTTTAATAACAAAATAAGCACCTTCTGTTATAAGATTTATATCATTAAGCAGCTGCTCTCCCAACTCGGCTCCCAGATCTTTTTTATATATAAATTTATTAAAAATAAATAAAATAGTATATAAAACATAAAAATTGTAAATATACACTTTTATGTTACATATTGTATTAAGCAAACTAAAAAACAAAATAATTATCTACAGGATAAATAGCAATTGGGAAAATCACATTGGTAAACGGGTAAGAAAGAGTCATAAAAAAAATAATTTACTTGTAAGTGAGAAATATTAAAAAATTGGCGTAAGGACAAAAGCCGATGTTATAAATACATAATATGTTTGATAAGAAATCAGAAAATTTGAGCCAAGACAAATATGAATTAAAGAAATTTATTGGTTGTTAAGCAGGAAAATAGGAGCAAAATAATAAAATGAGTTTAAATAAAACCTTAGGGGTATAGTAATATTATATTTTTTTACCTTCACTTAGCATATCTTTGTTAGATTTAATGCGTTTTTGTGTTTTAATATCAGTTTCATCATTATCACCAGTTACCATTTCTAAATCATCAGATATTTCATCATCATCTGACATTTCTGTGGGTCCTAAAAATTCAAAATTGGCCATAACAGCGGCCTCACTATCTAGTATAATTGCATCATTTGTTTGTTGGACCTTTTTAGCAGGTGTGCGGCGTCCTTTTTATGTAAAACAAAATTTTAAAAATTCCGAAAATTAAAAATATTTAATAAAAAAATGTTATATACCATCTGACTCAGAAGCTCGTTTATTGTTCTCATTTCCATTGACATTAGGACTAACATTTTCTTCTTGTTCGGCATTATTGTTAAGTCCCAAAATCGAACGTACACGATTTGAACGTACATCAATTATATTGTCAGTGTAGCCAATTTCAGCCAAATATTGACGCAACATTTGTCGGCCTTGGCGCCAAGTAGTATTTGATACTGAACTGTATGGAACTTCGGAGTCTGGTGCCACCTCTCCACCTAATGATGAGTCATCAGCAGATGGCTTTAATTCGTTTAATTGTGGAGGATCCGTGCCATATTTAAGGCGATAAAACTTTGCTCTTTCCTGCCTCAAAGCATATTCCAGCATTTTGATGCGGCGCGTCAAATCCGATTTAAGACTTTCCAAACATTTTCGTTCGCCCAGCAACATAGCAATGCGAGCCTGTAAAGATAAACATAAACGATAAACATATAAAACATGTACATATGTATGTATTTAATTTTGAACAAGAAATTTTAAAATTCAAACTCCTTGCTTTTTATTTTTTTGCATTTTTATATTAAAAGATTATTATTAAGGGTGTACTGGCAGCGGTTTCTTATGGGATAACATTTTTACAAAAAAAAAACGTACTAAATTAATTCAATTTAGTACGTTTCTTTTAAATTAACATAGACCGATTTAAAATAATGAGCGGAAAATTGGTGAGATACCCACTTTTGCTCATACTCTCATGTTATGCCATATACATATCGTGCCATAACCGCGGAAATAGCTTGAGCGACACAATTTTCAAAAAACTTTTTTTCAATAAATTTGTTCATTGACATCACTTGCATCATCTCTGAAAATTGCGTTGTCATACAATGTACCGTTACGAATTT
>NDXZ01049867.1:0-12558 GCA_003055125.1 Paykullia maculata
GTTACCCCGGGCTACGCCGGGTACAATAAGCTAGTTTATAAATAAAATTTTAAAAACAAGACATTAGAGCGAGTACAATACCTTTAATTGTATGTGGGCAATGGCTATCAATGACAAAAAGATTTGATTTTTAAAAATTATATTTAAAAAAATCAATTTTTTTCTCTTAAAAAAAATTAATCGTAAACTATTTTTTGTATGGGTGTATAAAGCTTGCACATCTATAATTTGTATGGCACCACGCATGTTTAGACATGTTTAATAAATTATGTGGGTTTACTTGTTGATAAAAAAAAAACAAACGGCTTTTATAGTAAAAACTACAGGTGTAATCAAGAGACCACGCAGTTTTTGTAAGAATTCATTCATGTTAAGACAATTCATTGATAAAATTTTGTTAAAAAAAACTAAATTAACAATGTTTAATATGTTAATTTGTTTTAAGCTAATAAAAGTAGGTGTCGTTATGAGTTAACTTTTTGGGCGAAAAAAAAAACTATATTTAATAAACATATGCATACGCCTTTTAACCTTTAAAGGTTGATTTTCACTTTTTTATTTATGTTGTTGTTACATACTACAAAACAATTACAAAATGCATATTGTTTTAAACTTCCGTTTTTACAAAATTTAAAAAAAAACCAAGGCGGGGAAGTTTTTTTTTTAATAAAAATATTTGATTTTTGCTAGTTATTTATTAAATATAAACAAATTAATTGTTGACACACGTTGCCGCCAAACAAAGTTTCTGTTACATAGCTAGACTTTAAAATTTATCAGGGTGTTTATTGTTCAAAAAGTGTGTTAAAGCATAATAATTAACTGGTTAGACACGTGACTTAAACGCCTTTTACCAATTATAGAAAATATATATAAAAAACACGACCTACGCCGGTTTTCAAAATTTTATATTGTAATTCCATGCCAACCACCCATACATTTTATGTCTATACATAAATGAAGCGTTAATGAATAAAAAAGCCCTTAGCTGTTTTACATAAAAACAAAAATCAAAGAAATATTCCATGATTTCTTTTAAAAAAATATTTCTTTTTAACTAAAAATACCTAAACAAAAAATGTTCATATGTACATACATATATGTATGTATCTGTTAAGTTTTTGTTTGATTTCTTTTTTGGTTTTTCAAATTACTGATGCGTAAGACCCCTTCTAAGAATTTACAAGATCCACTATATGCTAGTACTGCTACTTATGTATGTACATACATATTTGAATGTGTTGTATATGCATCACTGAACCATGAATATGACAAGTTATTTTTACTTGTGCATCAAGAATCCCTACAAAAAACACATCTGTATATCTTGTGCTTCCCAAAGAGTTTTATTTTAAAGCCATGTATTTTAATAAAATAAAAGACATAAAGAAAAACTTAAATTTGTACTAAAGTTTATTCGCCTTTTTTTCCTATGGTTATGCCTACAAAAAAATAGTTTCTCTTCCGTTTCATTATCTTTTTTAATATAATTTTGTTTGTAATATGTATAGAAAAAAATGTAAATTTATAAAGTTTGTTTATCGAAGCATTGCAATGCAACAAATAAACAACATGTTCATATCAAATTAACAGAAAAAATATGGTAGAGAAAAACAAACTTAATAATACTTCTTGTTAAAAGAAAATGTATTCATTTGAAATTTTTTGTAGCCACATTAATCACTGAAGCGTGTTAGTTAGAGTTTTATTTAATAAAAGTATAAATTAAACTTTATGTTTTTTGGAGATAATTTTTTTTAGCAGATATGGTAGCTCTTTTCTAAAAAAGGCCACAGGATACTCAAAAAAAAAACTGACATTGCACGTTAGTTGGTAAAACATTTTTTTTGTATATTTATAACAGTATTATTAGAGTTAAGGCAATTTCCGGAAGTTGGTCTTTTATGAAAAATATGACTAATTATGGATTCATAATACAATTAATCAGGTAGCCTCACAACGCCAGTTGATTTTTTTTGACATCTTATCTGTTAAACTCCATACATAAAAAATTTATTTTCTCATCTTAGCAACCTAAATGTCAAACTTTATACATAACCAAAATGGATAAAAAAATTCCTCTCCGATCTGAGGCTACCTGATTCATTGTACCTATATGGATCATTACAAATTTGGTAAAAAGATTTGAGTTTACGTACAAATTATTTTTGATTAATTTTATCTCGGTTGCAATAACAGTTTAGTCAACGTATGGGTAATTACAGAGAATGGGCATTTCATGGACTGAACATAACAAAATGCAGTCGAATGTTTTGTGGATACATACATACATATGTATGTACTCGTATATATATGTATGAATGTAGCTTATTTGTGGTTGTTGCGGTTCGATTCCAATATTTTAAACAGCTTTAGAGCGTTTAAGTGAATTCTATTTGACTTTTGCCAAAATTTCAGGCAGATTTTTATTTCTATAAAACCTATTTGTAGCGAATTTATTTTGGAGACAAATTTTCAGTTATGAACGTTAAAATCCTCTTCCGATGAAGTTTGTATGGTGGGTATGTAAAATCAAAAATGACTCAATTAAAATCAATAGGGTCTATCATAGGCCCAAAAATATATATCAAATTGTAATTTACACATTGTTTACAACGTAAACATTAACAAACAGACAGGCGGACATAGCTTATTCGTTTAAAAAAGTCTAGGATGGGCCATTTAAAACATAAAATATGGTAAGCGTAACAATTATCCTTAACGGCTCCCCGCAGAAAATGGTTCAACGGGCTCCATTGGGGCGGCCAATTGACATCAGGACTCCTTGCAAATTGATACACAAACTGAACTATTTACGTGGTCAGATCAGACTAATTGATTAATTATGTTGCGTTGCCAGCTGGCAACTACAACTTCACAGTTGTCATTATCATTAAACTTGACAAGTGAAGTTAACAGCTACTAGTTGCCAGTTGCCTTCTGTTATAACATTTTTGGCAACTGACAACTGAGGTTTGGTTGCTATCGATAGTCGACCCAAAAATAATAAAATAAGATTTAATAAAATGGACCGGAGTTTTATTATAAAATTATATATATAAAATTATAAAAAATTAAAAGTTTAAGTGCAATTAAAGAAAAATTATAAACTTTCTTGTAATTTGTGTTAGAATTATTTGAGATTCAATCTATGTGCATTATTTTCTGGAACCAATGGCAACCTAAATGAAGGGATTACTGTATTTATATCTTTTATAATTAAAGCTTATTTTGTTTTAAGGTTTTCATTATTTTAAATTAAGATATTTGTAATAATGTTTGTATAAATCATTAAAAAGAAACATGTTTATTAATAGGGGAACAAAACAAATCTTCTGTTAAAATATATTTTAAAATTTAAACAAGTTTGTAATTAAAACATACTCTCACAGTAATTCAGTTAGATGCATATACTCGGTGTTAATTAGTTGAAAAAAAGTCTCCCACTATTCTAAAATAAACTGCTAATTTATACAAATTTATATACATTTACATATTTTCTTGAAGTTTGAATTTAAATTTGATGGAAATGTATTCAACTAAATGAGTAACAAATTTATGAACAAAAAAATACAGTAAATTGTGGTTATGTATACAACCAACTTTTTTCGCAATTTTTTTTTCAAGCAACAAAAAATAAATTTAAAAAATTTAAGATTAACTTGAGCCAAAATAAAGTAAAAATTATTGGTAAAAAAGAAAAATGTTGTTAAAGTTGAAGAAAAAAGAAAACAGCTGCAGCAGTTGTTGTCAAACCCTGTTTAGTTGGAACACCAAACTCAAAATTATTGATATGAGGGCCACTTTATTTTCAAACTCAGCTTAAAGGAATTTAATAATTTGGAAAATTGTTTAAACAGAAACGTGTGCGTAAAAATAGCAACCTAAATTCTTATGCACATGCTGAATGTTGTTGCAGCAACTTTTAACATTTAACTTTAAAGTATTTTCTACTAGATCCAGGTTGTATAATAAGTTGTACATACATATAAAAATAAATGTAGCAACAGCAGCTGTTAGGCATTAAAATTTCAATTACTTTAAAATTGCTGGGAATGGTTAATGAAATATTATACACAATTCTATTTTAAAAATACTTTAGGTTATAAAACATGAAACATATCGTCACCTAAACTACAAAAGAATTAATCATAGTTTTATGACCGTTACTTTAACTAGCCTTTAAAGTAGGTACATATTAGTCAAAAGTAACTTTAGTTTAAGAGACTTTTAACTGTTTTTCGTTATCACAACTTCTTCTTTGTCTCTTAACGTTTTTATAATTATGGCAGTACCAAATGGAGAAGCAATTACTTTGGGCAAATTATTTAAGAACATATTGGTAACGACGTACTTCTTTTTTAGCGTTTACTGAGAGCTCATTCACAGCGAAACCTAAACAAGAGGGGCCAGCGTTGAGTTTTATTCCGCACGCTAACGCTGAAGGGACATACCTCAACAAAAGCATTAAAGTTGTGTTATGAACAGTAATGTTAACTTAACGTTTAAACAAAACATAACTAAATAGAAATGAAGTAGTGAGTAAATCGCTAGATTTGACATGAAAATAGCTAAAATGGCATTACTTTTGAACAATAACAAAAGTCAGTTATTACTGTTTGCAGCCAACTTCACTTTTAAATGCGCTTTCAAAATTAAATTATTCAACCGTCGAGCGTTACTGTCGCGGTATTTTAGTTTGCTTCACAACAAATCAACAAATCGTATGGGCATGGAAATTGTTGACAGCTAAAAAAACGCTTGCCATTCTTGTTTAGGTTAAGCTTTCAGACAGAAAAAGTTTTCTTTGCAAAGTCTGTAGTTTATAGAAGAGTGTAGAAAGAAGATAAGAGGGGAGTGCAAACTTTCTTGTACTCGCAAATTCCATTCTGTTTTTTGCTTGTAGTTTTGTTACGATCAAAATTAATAATCACAAACCACCAAATAAGAAAGATCAAAAGTTGGAAAATGGGTAGGGTAGGCAGGTAGGTTGAAAAAAAAGTGTAAAAGTAAACTTGCCCAGTTTGATTGCGCTCTTATAACAGGCAAACAAGCAATTAAAAATATGTTGTTAAAAGTTTAAGTTTTCTTTAGTTTATCGAATAATCTAATTTGTTGTAACTAATGCTCTTTTGAATTGTTAAAAAAAACAGTTATCATTTTTAACTATAAAAGGCTTACAATTTTTAAGGAAATACAACAAATCATTTGCATTCGAAAAACAAATTTATATATACATACGTTTTTTTGTTTGTTATTACGCTTTTTTACCTTTTAGGTGGCGAAATATGTATAAAAAAATTTAAATAACAACTAAAATTAGTTTGCTGTAATTTAAAAATAATTTTGTTAAAAAATATAGGTATACAACATTTAGAAGCAGCTGGTTGGTCTCTTCATAATTAACTTAAAGTTTAAACCGTTTACGTTAAAATATGCTGGTCTGTTAAAGCTAAATGGCTTATAAATTTTAAAAGAAAATTGCCGCTTTCTTATTTTTTGTTTTAAAAGCTGTGTAAACAAAAAGTTTAAAATTTTTACCTTAACGAAATCTGTTTAGTGTATAAAACAATTACTAATTAATTATATATAGAATTATCTTATCGTTTACAAGCAATAAAATAAGTACACAAAAAAATCCCCTTTAATGAATTAGCTAATTTGAAGCATTTCCTTAAATAAATATGTATAGAACTGTGCAAAGAAGTCAATTAAACGATGACACATCTCAAATAAAAAACAAACTGATCAGAAAACTATTTCACAACAATAAAAAAATCCAAAAATTCAAAAACTCATAGCATAGAAAAAGAATTTCTAAATCTTACAAAATTTTCCGAAAATAAAATGTTCAAATATGTTCTTTAAACAAGAAATATCTACGAGTTTTAACAAAGAAAAATTTTTGATATTTACATGGTTTTATGTTTATTTTTCTTTAGACAAATAAGGAATAATCATAATAATAATAATGAAAATACAAAAACAAAGTAAACAAAATAAATAAATAAACAAACTTTAAAATAAAATAACAAAGAAGAAAAAGAAACAAGATAAATTAAATGTACTCGTAATAACAAAAAGTGTATATATGGGTTAAAAGTAAACCGTGAGAAGTTAAAGAAATTTATAAGGCATTTTCAAAAAGTTCATAGTGGGAATGAGAAGAGACAAAAGTTATTCACAAAAAGAGCATAGGCGGTCCAGAAAAGTACACTGGTAAAAAAGACATTTCAAAAACTTCTTATTAGGTTTTTACAAATATTTTTTAAACGTATTTAAAAAAAATCCTCTATTAAAAACTTTTTTATTATAAAATTTTTCAAAACTTACCCCCATATTTATAACTTTATTAAAGGTTTATAAGTCAGATTTCTTATAAAAAAATCAGTTTTATATAACTTTAATAAATTTTAAATCGTTAATGAACATGAGGGACTTTCTTTACATCTACTGTAAAACTTTATGGAAAGTTTTTCCAATTTTCTATAAATATCAAATTTAACAAAAACCTCTTCAAAAATAAATAACTCACGAAAATGCTCCCATGAAAAGTGAATGTTTTAGGAAAAGTTCTGTAATTAAATAATTTATTGAAATTTTGTTAAAAATCAAGGAGACATTGTTTAATTCAATAACCTTAAGTATAGTTGGAGCTCTAACGTTTTCTTTTCTAAAAAGAAATTTCACCTCTTCTTTCTTTTTTTTTGAGTTTTTGTTGCAAAACACTTTTCTTCGTATTGACAAATGTTGTATTAAATTAAAATTACATTCTTTGTAAACCTGTTTAGTGACGTACGTAAACATTTTCTAAATTTGCAATAAATTCAAAATATCTGATGATAATCTACTTAAAAATTAGTTATATTTTAGGTTTAACACAATAATATTTTGAAAATAATGTTTCAAGGCTTTACTACTTACATATATGCACATATGTATATGTATATCTCTCAGTGTAATTACAAATACATAGCAACAACATTAGTAGCGAAACAACAACATGTAAGTATGTATGTATGTATATGTGTTTATACAAAATTATCCATAGATTAGTTATTTGATTTTTTTTTCTATAAAAGAAAAACCTTATTCAAGTAGACGCTAGAAACTATAAAGAAACTCAACATGTCTTTTGACTTAATTCATTGATAATATCTTTCTTTATATCTTTAACTTCAGGTTAAAAATATAAAACTTAAAAAAAAACTTTCTTTACAAAAGATACAATAAAATTAATTACATAGCAAAGACGTGCGTAGAAAATATAAATCGGTTTTAAATAAACATTTAAAGCAAAGAAGAAATTAATTGGAAAAGGTGAATTGAATGAAAAAGATGCTAGAATTACATCTGAATGTATGTACGTATGTTGCTGTGTTTTTTAAGGTTATGAGGGGCTTATGATTAGAGGATCAATTGTTGGAAAAAGAAGGTGTTTATTAACAAAAACACAGTGTTGCCAGAAAAAGTTAAAAAGGGTTTGACAAATTTAGAAGTTTTAAGATTGTTTTAATATTATGGAAACCACGTTTAATGCATAAACATAGTATGCTCTCATTTGTAATACAATTTTTATTAAAATTTTTTTTACCAGAATTTGTTTTACAAAAAAAACATGATACTTAGTAAAATTGAATTACATTTTATGTTGTAATTCAGAATTCGAAAATAAAGCTTAAAATGAAAATTTGTATGAAGTCTGTATATCTATAATAAAAAATAATTATGTCGTCAAATAAAAAATAAAAAAATATTCAAAACAGCATTTAGCACTAAAGTTTTAATATATTTTTAACAGTTTTACAATTTCTTGCAGTAGACTGTATATGGGAGTTTGAACCAATAATGGAATGATTATCACAAAATTTTCGTGTAACTAAAGTGTGGTAAACTAAACTTCAATACAATAAATCTGGTAGACATTTTTATTTCCATGAAACCTTTTTGTAGTTAGTTTTGTCTCGGTACGAATATTTTTAGACGTTTGTGTGATTTACGGGGTAAACGTGCCACTTCAGGCTCTGCAGACACTGAAGAATAACTCGTGGTGCAGCCTGGAAACCCGAACAACCTAATGTGTGGCATCCAACCGGCATGGGAAATTAGGTCGGGGCAGACGAAAGAGGGAATTTTTAATTGGGCAATTTTGTAATACCCAATCTAACGGCCAATTAAATTAAAAGATACTAACCCACGGGTATTCTTTTTGGACTTGTAGGGGAATAATTCATTCGGAATCAACGGTAGCAGCCAAAAGCCCTAGTCAGATTACGTCACGTGATGCACCAACGACAACCTAGGGGCGTTACCGGCAATCCCAGTACCAGGATCGGATGCTAAACGCCAATCCCGTTCTCATATTACTGATATTATCACTGATTGAAGAAACCGAAGCTAACAATAAAGAACGATTGGATGAGGCCCTATGTTCCACCTAGAAACTATGGGAATTAAATAATAATAATAATATGATTTGCAGAAGTATGTCATATATGCGAGCTAAATCCAATTATAGATTGCCAAATTCGGTAGACATATTTGCGTTAATATAAAATGATTTCCGTTGAATTTAATTTAAATAGAAAAATTTATAAGTCAGTAATGAACGTTAAAGTCCAATTCTGAAAAGACATTTGCCGTTAGGTTAATTCATGGGGAGGGGTTTAAAAAGTTATGTGGCTTACAAGTTTTCAAAATTATGTCTTTTACTTTGATTAAATTCAAAGACGGTCTCTTAAAGTGATTCTAAATCAATTGATATACTTAAAAGTAACAACAGGACTTTTATTTCTTTTTTAAATTTTCACACTTAAAAAACTAAACTAAATGTTAAACAAAAGGCCACCACGGGAAACATTAAAAACATTAACAAGATAATAAATAGAGTAACAATAAACTGTGCTGTCAATTTATTGTTATATTCCTTTTATGTATGTTACTTTAGATAACAAGCTATAACAGCGCTTTTATGATAGTTCTCTTAAAAAAAAAACGCTAAATATGTATTTAAGAGTGAAGTTATCAAACAGGGTTTCTTTTATTATTGTTTTTGTTGAAAACATATTTTCCCAGCGCCATTTATTTACTAGATGGTGTTTGTATTAAAAAAAATCAAGGTTCAAACGTGCGGTTTTAACAATTTTTTTCTGTGAACGGAAGAGTATTTTTTTTTTTAATATTTATCTAAAGCGTAATTTTTTGTTGTGATGTGATTTTTGTTTATTATGTTTTTTTTTCTTTCATTTTTTTAGCTTTTTAAATTTATTTTTCTAACTATTGCGAGTTTAAATATGATTTATTTTGTGTTGTTTGTTATATTTTAATAATAAAATCCATTGTTTTTTTTTCTTTTAGTAAAAATAAGTAATTATAACCATTGTATGGTATTTTTTTATGTTTTATAATTTTGAATTAATTTTAACATGTATCTATGTAACGGTTTAATAGCGTGTGGCATGCTATATTAGCTATGAGCCATAATAAAAAGGGTTTAGTTTGCCTCTCATCAAAATGCTTATAACACTTTAGGCTTAAAAGGTAAAATTCGAACCGGTCGGTCGGTGGTCTAAATTCAATTCAAATAAAGTCCTTTTTTGAATTTTTAATCTTATTCCCGGAATTTCTGTTAGAAACTCGTTTTTTTTATTTAATCCAAATTATACATATTTTTTTTATTTTATCCTAAATACCTTAAGTTGTCCTTTTTCTTAAGTTTATTATTTTTTCTTTAATTTAAAAGAATTTAAAAAAATTATTAAATATTTATGTAAATACTAACCCAATCCGAAACGTTTTTTGATTTTTTTCAGCAAATGCATTTTCTTTTTATTACTCATTTTATCCTTGTCATGATGTTCGACATGATGATGATGGTGGTGATGTTGTTCCATAACCATAACACGACCACCAGTATTTTGATTAATAAACCCGGTAGGTATTTCAGTAAGACCCATTTTTAATATTTTTACTTTAAAGACCAGCGAAACTTTTTTTTTTTTGCAAAAATAAATAACAATAAGCGTTTCTTAACGCTTTTTTTTATTAAATAATTTAAAAAACAGTTCCTGTATTTTAATACATTTTTTATTTGCAACTATTTTATTTTTGGTTGTAATTTTTTTATTAATAATAATCCTTTGATCATAGAGAAGTGATGTGTTATTTTGTGTTTTATTATAGATTTAATCCGTTTTTTGTTATTTTAAAGTTGTTGTATAAAAATTATTTATCCCTTAATAGACATTGTTAAGTTGTTTTCCTTTATTTTCTGAAGAGAGCTTCTATACCCGACCGTATTATAAAGTGCTCAACGAAAGAACGCGTATCAAGCGAACGAATGATATTAACGCTGTGACGTGAAAATTATAACTGATGACTAAAATTCACAACAAACGACCTCAACTGTATTGTACAATTTAAAAATGAAAAAGAAAAAAAACTTCAATCCACAAACACACACACACCCTTAAACACTCGCTTCAGCTTATACAGATATAAATGTAGAATTTAAATGTGAGTGTTTCTATGTGTGTGTGTGATTGTGTGCGGGTATGGACTGGCTCTTAAGGCTAAAACATAAACATTATTATAGTTCAAAAACAACAGGAGCAGTTGTTTTATGTTACCTTAGGTAGATTTTTTCTCTTTGCTATTGTTATTGTTGTTTCTGCCGCTTTTAATACATATTGTTTGAGAAACATTTTGTTCAACAGCTAGATAGACAGACAGACAAATACAGGCGTAAAAGTACAACCAAAAAAAGAAGTCCAAAAAATAATGAAAATAAAGACCGTAAGACCCTCAACTGGTGGAGGAAAGATGTGCACGATTCATGCAACAGTTAGTTAAAAGACTTTATTGTTCAATTTTATGTTCACCCCTTCCTCTTGAATATCAAATAAGCTACCAAGACGTTATGTTAGCGGTGTTAACAGATTCTGGGTGTAAATAAATGCAAGTAAATTAATATGAAGATTTTAATTTTAAAACAATTAATAGATATTAATTGTTTTAAACGTTATCCAATTATAACTGTGTAACTTGCAGCTGAAACCTTTAATGTTACTTAGTCAAAAAAAAATTTGAAAAAAGTACATTTTTAAATAATTAAGAAGAACATAATACGAATTAAGTCCGAAATTCACGTAAATTTTCCCGTACGGTAAATTCAACTTCAAACTGAATATGAAAAATTACATACGTAGACGGCCGTTTTAAATAATAATAGTGTTTTCAATGCATAAAGTCATCTACTTGATTCTATTTACATTTAACTCTTTGATTTCAAAACTGAATTTATCTTTTCAATTTCTTTTATAGGATTTTCTCCACGTGAGCTTATCCAGAAGTACTTCTCTAAGTTCTTTAGCAATAATAGGTTATCATATTGATATTTCAGTTACACTGGTGCCTATTAAAAAGGGACCGTATGTATCGGACCCAAGTGAGCTGGGCCTCCCTCCTCTTTCTGCAGCTACCCGTTCCACCTGACCTACCCTGGTGCCGGTTTTTTAATGCAATTGTCCGTGGAAGCATCCCTTTTATTTTTACTTAGTTTAAAATACTTTTGAAAAAGCGAATCAAGTCACTAAACTGAAAATTTAGTTTTATGCTCATGTTGGATCTAAGTTGCAAAAATTTTGAATAAGATGTTCCAGGTTTTGGTACAAACTTTCACTGGAGTTCGCAACAAATGTAAAAGCAGCCTTCCAGATAGAACAAATTCAATTTTATTGAAAAAAATTAAGCTGTACAGCTCCTACACTGTTATTTTACTTTGAAAAATGTTGCATTTTTTTAAACTTTCCTTTATGTTCAGAGAGGGAAAGGTAATTTTGACAAAGATTTTTCTTTTGTTATAATAATCTTTGTTTTAAGGTATTTTCTTTATGTTAAGACCGAAAGTCAAAATGGAATTTGCGAATACAAGAAAGTTTGTACTCCCCTGCTTTCTTCTTTCCACACTCTTCAACAAACTACAGATTTTGTAAAAAAAAATTAGATATAAAATTAAAAAATTAGTTTTAAATTTAAATGCTTCTTTTCGGCAATTAAATTTAAAGACATTGAATGGTCTTCTTTATTTTTCATATCTTCTTATATAAGACCTTTGTATGAAGCTTAAGGAAGAAAAATATGAACGTTTTTTTTATTTGGAGTAGGAATTTGCAATCCCAAAGAAAACTCATCGAAAGAAGATAACTGTATTTTAAGATCGAAGGATTTGAGAATACGACAACAGATTTTAAATAAAAGGCATATGGAAGAACTATTAATTATTAAGATACCAAAAACAATATACAAATGAACAAAGCAATCCATAGTCTTTTTAAAATAAAGTATAAAAAATATCTCGTAATATGTAAGAAGGTTGCGGTAATCTTTAGGTTTATTTCTTGGAAAAATTTTTAAGGTTAAATTCCAATATTGTGTATTTCTGGATATTCGATTGAAAATAACAGAAAGTACAAAGTTTTTAAACAAAAATTATCACTCTGAGCCAGCGTTGCCATTTTTTTTTTTTTTGAAAAACTTGTTATTTCAAAAAATAAAACT
>NDXZ01049875.1:9654-20493 GCA_003055125.1 Paykullia maculata
ACAGTGGCTGTGTAGTAATGAAACTATATATAATACATATATGTACATACATATGTATTAGAAATGGACAAACGCAAAGATAATATTGATATTTATATTCTTCACCACAGGTGACAAGGGTATACATATATAAGTTTGTCATTCCGTTTATAATTTCTCAATATTCAGTTGCGACCCCATAAAATATATATATATATATATATAAATATATATATATATATACATAGATTTTTATAGATAGAGATGTCGATTTAGCCATGTTCGTCTGTCAGTCTGTGTATCTGTCCGTCTGTTGAAATCAACTTTTATCAGCCCTCCGATGGCCCCGAGATTGCTACTGAAAATCACAAAAATCCGACAATTAACGAGATATAAGCAAAGAAATTTTTTTTTTACACAAAATTATCATATTTATGTGTCAGACATGATTTTTTAGGAAATTTAAAAAAAGGTTACTAATTGGCCCAGTATCAGCATGGACATGGGTGAAAAACCTAAGTGGATTAAAATTAATATCAATAAAAAATCAAGTTTTCTAAGCCTTTAAATACTTTTCGGACATGTAAATACATAAATACACGTAGTGACGGGTGTATAAGATTTGGCACAGCCGAATATGGCGCTGGGTCAAATGATCAAAAAAAAAGAGGCAATCATCTTTATTTGTGTATGTAGCATTTATATCTTTTTAGATATATCATGAGTAAATTATTACGTTTCACGATATAAGCTTGTTATTAGAAAACTACTTCTTAGTAATGCAGGTGGTATTTTATACTTATTGAAAAGTATGTTATTGAGTCAGAACAATTCATTACCCAGTTTTTACTGGGATGGCCTACCTTAATCATATTTTTTAGAGAAGTGACGAACACAGTTTAAATTATGTTTTTATGTTTATTAGCTTAGTTTCAAGTATCAAAATATAATTTTTGCTCCTTTTTGCCCCATCGGCTCTCGAATTCAATAAACCAAACATTTGTGCACTTATTTTTTGAGTGGAATATATATATAGATTTGTAAAAACATAGATTATATTTTTTTTATCCATTAAATGTTTCAATTTCCAAAATTGACGGATCTATACAACGGGGGAGGAACCCACAGTTCAAATTTCATGTCTCTAGCTACGATATACATATGTATACGTTATATATACATACATATGTAGATTGTGTTATTATTATGAAAATGTATTCAATACATTATGACGTTTTAACTAAATTATAACCAAAAACATGACATTAATGTTATATTAAACACTGTTTTGTTAAGTTTTTAAATTCTTCTTAGTAGATTTAGATTTAAAAAAATTATAAAAAACTTAAGCTTTTAATTTGGGCTGAATTTGTGTGCAATTTTAAATTGTGTAAAATTCTGTTTCTAATAATTATAACATTGGTTGCTGCCCAATTTATCCCACTGTGCAATGCCAAAAACCATAATATCGTAAAGATATAAAAAAATAAAGTGTAAAAACAGAAAACTCAAAATCATCCTTTAAATCCTTAGTCAGCCATATTATTGAAGCCCATGTGAGGCGTCGTCATCGGCAACAACAACTGCGACAACAAGCAACAACACACATGTTGAAAATGAGCCACATAAATATATTTAGGCAGGGGTTGCAATCTTTTGATGATGTATTTACCTCGGTGGTATATCTGTATAGATAGATGGGGGTAGTTGTAATAGTTATAGCAAGGGGTTTTGGTGGCAAAGGCGGTTTTAATAGTAAAATATGTGTTATGAATGTTTTTGTTGTTATTTCAATGAAAAATTGTGATCTTACTCTACAATATATTTTTTAATTTTCCTTCGGTTCTTTCATTTTTATTTTGATTGCCCTTGATGTTATTTATACATATGTATGTATGTATGTGAATAAGTTAAGCTTATTTTCAAATTGGTAAAAATGTTAATATGAATGTTGTCTGGTTAGCTGTTGTAAGTATATTTGTGTCTGCTGTGGCACTTAACGATAAAACTAGCAACAATTTATTTTTTATTGGCAGCACAGATTTAAGTGTATGTCATTTTCCACTTTTAATATAAATGTACGTTTGTTGGATATTTCGATATTTTATTTCGTTTTGGGTTTTTTCATCTCAGCAAAGTAGCATTAAAAACTTACAAAAAAAAAAAATTAAAAAAAGGAGGGGATGCAACAATAAAAAATATAAAAAGTAAACAAACCAGCAACAATGTTATTTTACACAAATATTTTTTGTTTGTGTTTTTTCTTTATTACATTTGCTCGATTTTTAAAGTGATACATAATGTTTCTAAATAAATTTTATTTAAAAATCGTTTTCTTATTTCTTTTAAATAATTTAAAAAAAAAAAAACCAAAAACCCATATAATTTTTATGGAAAATTTATTATAAAAAACAAAAACCTACGTTTTTAAAAATAAAGCTTAAATTAAACCTCTAAATTTAAACTAAATAGAAACATCTCTAACGTTATAGTACCTATGTTCATAGCACTGATAAATTGACTGGTCTCTTGCACACATTTTCGTATTCGTTTGTATATACTTACATATGTATGTATGTACGAAGCAATAAGGTGTGAAAAATGTGCGTGTGAAAAATTGGGTTTCCCGCATAATTACCTGTAATCCAACGTTTTGTAAACGCTTTATGCGAGAGGAAAAACTCTTTTAAATTGCAAGTAAATAAGATAAGAAAATGCGAATGTCGGAATGTAAAATATATAAGAGTATGAATGAATGTGCATCTGCTTATGTCAGTTGAGGGAAAGTAAAAATTGTTTGCATATCAAATTATAAATTTTGCATTATTTTATTGACTAAAAAAATCTAATTTTTCATTTCAAACAAAAAAAAAAAAAAATGCAATTTATACTATGACTTTTCAATAATTCTTTTTAACTAATATTTATTGATGTTTTAGTCAAAAAAGGTTGTGTTAAAAGGTACAAACAACTCGATTTTAAATTGAGTTAAAAATTGTTTGCGCTTTTTATAAAACACTTTTCGGGAAAGCAAAAAAAAAGTCAAAACAACCTTAAATTGCTTTGCTTCTTTTTTTTTGTGATATCTCTTTTACTATAATTTAAAGAAAGACGTCTATTATTGTAGGCAAAACGAACTTTTGAATTAAATTTTAGAGTGGAAAATTTGTATCACAACTTATTTTTTTATATTTACTGAAAAATGATATTTATTTCATAATATTTAATTGACAGGTTAAAATTATATAACAATTACCGTTTCTTGATTAACAAAATAATCCGTATTTTTAAGTCTATTACCGCCCACTTGAAGTATCGAAATAGAAAAATAAAGGGTGACAAACAAGCTAAACACGTTATATGAAATTATATGAAAGCTATTGTATAAGCATAATAGACCTGTCAAAGGCGTCTCAATGAAAAAAAAATTACTAACTTGATATATCTTTACACCGTGGTCATTTCACATCATATGCGTTCAAAAGTGAGTTAAATGGATATAATTTGAAATTAAATTTAATTTCAAAAATATTAAACAATGTGTAACAGTAATTTTTTAACTCCTTTGAGATAATTTAAAAGATTATGTTATGCCTTACGTTAAAAGCGAGTTTAAGCTTTAAATAATTTTAAGTAGATAAAAAAATTGAACTAAGAAAAGCAATAGGTTCTTTAAACATAAAGAACGAGGAACGCATCGAATAAAATAACAGTATCGGTATTAGAAAATGTATTCTTTCGGCAACACGGCTATACAACAATTCTGAAAAACTGTATTCATCTTCGCATTTATAATATGATCAATTGCTCATTCAATAAAATGTTTTAACGTGGATTCCTAACAGGGCACCTAGAAACGGTTTATTCTCAAAAAGAATTTGCTCTTTCTTGGATGTGACAGCATTTTTAAATAGCCAGTTGTAGCTTGTTAGCTGCATAGCTTATACCTGTGTATAATGATTTTAATCAAATGAACTATATCGATGTCAATACAGGTAAGCATTTTAAGCGGTATATAATTGGCATCAGTATTAGTAACAGCATCGGTTACCAACCTTGGCTGTAACATAAATATGTATATAAGAAAATTTTCTCAGCCTGCTTGTTTTTATCGCCTTTTAGTACCTTATGTATGTCGCAAAAAATCTTTATACTGGGAATCAATTTTGCAATAAAAGAAATGCGTTACGTTTTCCAAGTGTCTCTTGCAGTCTTTTTAAAATGTTTGTTGTTTTTGGAAATGTTTTTCTACTATATTTTTTTTTAATTTAGGTTTTTGGAACCTTTTGGTAATGAAAGTTTTTGAAATTGCCGATATTAAGTACAAAATAATGATTTTTTATTGTTGTTTGTTTTTTAAATACACATTTTTACAAAGTAACCCTCTAAAAAATAAACACAAACTATTTGAGCACTGATTTTCAAACAACAGGACGTATACGTTTTAAATCCACGCAAAAATTATTATAAATTATACGCGTCGTGCGTCAATACAAATTAAATTTTGCTGAAAAAAAAATTTTATATTTTGTCATATTGTTTCTAAACGTTTCACCCAAACATTAAGGTTCGTTCTTAGACAGCTGAAAAGGTTAAGAGTAACATATTATTTTGTGGTAATACTTGCACAAAGTGTATATTTTAATTCATTATGTATTTTTTATAAATAAGGCGTTGTAAAAAGGATTGCTCAATCGTTTGTGTGTAAGTGAATTACTTATTATAAAGGCGAGTAACGCCGAAAAAGTGATGGCTAAAAAGCCGCTCTTTTGTGTATTGACAAACACAGCTAATTAAGCTGTTTTCATGTTCAGTTTAATTCTGACCTATATAATTTCAATTTCTACGTTAAAACACTAATTTTACAATGTGTACTAATAACTGCTAAACTGACTGATAGCCAATCAGATTGCTTCAATTTCCATTCTTTACTTTCTATTTCTTTTTCTTAGGGCACTGGCCGCATAATTTGTATGCAGTTTTTCATAGCAAAAATTAAATTTATTTTAAAGAAACGAAAAACCCACAAAATTTTTTATTAAAGTTGAGTTTGATAAAATTTTGTGAATGTATGTATGTATGTAGTAATGCACGTATGTATTGAAAACGGTTTTATTTTTTTAATTTTGAAAAACCCTGTAGCTTTAAATTCTAAATTCTAAAATTGCGCGGTGGAACCTTCATTTAAAAGGTCATAACTTTTGATTGTTCAAGATTTTAAGATTTTTTTTATTAGAGTAGGCAAGATTTTAAGGTTTAAGAAAATTAAATTAAAAAATTTGTTTTAGTAAATATTAAATAATTTTTTTTTAAATTTTAAAAAAAATAATTTTTTGAAAAAAATATATCTTCAATTTTTTTTATAATTTTTATAAAAACGTTACTTATATAGGTTCAGCCCCCTGATGTGTTCAGAGTGATGTCTCTACTAGTTTTCGAGATATTAGAAAATATGAAGATGTATATTGGCTTTTTTTTTACTTTGTTTTTGAATTTGGAGAAGTAATCTATATATATGTATACTTGCTTATAACCCTCTACTTAGTTAGTGCATTTTTCAATATTTTATTAACATTCAAATTCTGTTTGGCATTTTTTTATTTTTCGTAACATACATATGTATGTATGTGTTTATAGTTTATGAACTCTTTACTCTTTACTTTACTTTTACTCTTTGAATTATTTTATTATATCTATTTCGTTTCCATATATGCCATACCCTATATAAATCTAAATTAATAGTCCCTATTAATTCTTTTCTAGGACAATTTAACCAATAAATAAGAGGAACCACTTTAAAAAAATTATTAAGAATAAGCCACCTCATATGATATTCTATCTAAACCTAGATTAAAGTCCCTAAACTTACATTTCTAGGTTCCTAAGTTTTAAAATAAAAAAGAACCACAGAAAATTAAAACTACCTTTTTGCCCTCATATATGGTTTCATATCTCATTCTGGGTCAACAGTTTCTTAAATCATATTTTTAGGTTCAGAAACTGAAAAACTTAAAAAAGTTCTTTAAAAGTTGAAGAAGTACCCTTTGGCCCCCTTGTGATTTCTTCCTATCTCATTCAGGATCAATAGGTCCTCATTTCTAGATTCACAAACTCAAAAAATTAAAAAAGTACCCTAAAAGTTGAAAAAGTACGTTTTTGCCCCCATATATGAATTTTAATTTAATTTTATCTTAATTAGGATTAATAGGACTTAATTACACAGAAACTCAAAAAATTAAAAAAAGTTTTCCTTAAGTTGAAAAAGTACTTTTTCGTCCCTGTTTACCCGAAATGTCCCCTTTCTCTATCCCAATATTAATGTTATTTAAATATAATACAATACTGATAGTCGCCGATATTTATATTTTCTATCGCTAGGTGTGTGAGAACGAAATTTACAACAACCATTCACTAGCGATAGAAAGTATGATTTTGGCGACTATCAGTCACCATATTATATTTCCTAATAACTTTGAGTTAAATAGATTATATTTATATCCAACTCTAAAATACCAATCAAAGAGTGCGGATGATGAAACCGTAGCTGGTTTCGAAAATGCATTCCACTTGGCTAGTGTCGGGATACTTACTTTTTCAGTATATTTTTCCATTATCAAAATGAAGAAATTTAAAAATGAACTTGAGCCAGAATAAATAGAAAAACTCATTTCAATAAATAAGTTCGAGTAAAAATTAAAAAATTATTACAAAATTAAAAAAAAATTATTTAATATTTACAAAAATAAATTTTAAAATTAAATTTTTTACACCTTGAAATCTTGCCAATTGTAATAAAAAAAAAATCTTAAACACAACAAAAGTTATGACCTTTTAAATTAAGGTTCCGCCACGCAATTTTCAATAATTCAAAGCAACAGTGTTGCCACCGTTTATTAAAACGCATCTGATCATTATATTATAATTTTAGCACAAGAATATATATATGCTTAACGGCACGAGGCTAGTGTTAGAATCCGATGGGAAAGATATGGATGACGATGAAGTTTTGCAGTATTTTTTAAAATATAAAAATACTTTCATGATTTTAAATAATGATGAAGTTTGGAGATCAAATGAGATATCTAACACGTTAAAATCCCATTTATTAGATGAAGCGTCTGGGTCATCTTCAATTGTCACCATTTCTGATGATGAGCAAGGGTTTCAAGAGCTCAAAAGGCATCAAACGGATGCTTTTAATTTTTAAGTAAATTATTTAATTAATTTATTTTTATGTTTTAAAATTTATTAACTACCTGGTTAGGCATTTTCATTAAAGAAAAACAATATTTGTAATAAAACAAAATTAGCGCAAACGAATAAAACATGTTTAAAAATCAATAAAATGTTTAAGAAAATAGTTGCCTAATTTTAGGTCGATAATATTTGGCAAAGTGTTTTACCTACTATTATCGACCTAATTTTCAACAAAAGCGTTTTAGAGTCACAAAATTTTATCAAAATCGAAAACCATCAAAAAATATCTGGTAAAAATAACATGAAATTACTCAGTTGTCTATTCTTTACTTGTTGTTACTGTTGTGTATTAAATTGAATTTATTCACTTTACTTTACTGCATTCATATACGACTTTCCAAATCATGTGCACACATGCAACGTACAAAAATGAAATAGCAGAAGTAATTGCAGTGGAGAAAGAAAGAAGAAAAAAAAACGGAAGTGTTGCGTTAATTTTTAAAACCATCACTATAAAAGGTTTAAGTTTGCTTTTTATTTTTATTTTTAAATAGACCTGTACTTGGACAGGGGTGAACAATGTTTTTCTTAACCAGTATAACAGTCCAAAATATTAAAGTTTTTGGTAAAATTGTAAAAAAATATATGAATAATGTTATATTGATATATCGATAGTTTTTGTCTATGTATGTATGCACGCATGTTTGTGTTACCTGCACGTATTGATTCAAATGGAAAAAATTAAATGAATTTAATTTACGTTGCTTTTACACACTTTCGTTTTAGAGGTCGTCCAACCACTAATAAATTTTATAAACATTACTTTGTTCTACCAATTGAAAATCTGATAGTGTGTTTCCTAGAAAAATAAAAGATTCATGCGATATTTTAGTTTTGTATTTCTATGCATATGTGTAACAATTTTTTTTTCGCAGATTTTGCTTCTGTTTTCTTCAAAACTATTACTGAAATCGTGTACATTAACATATTTGTACATTCTGCATGATAAAATATATTGCCACGTTCATTTTATTTTTATAGTCGCAAATAGTTTTAGTTTTAGAAGGTAAAATATCAAAGTGAATCAGTTCTGCTTACTTTTTTAAGAAAGTCTATTAGTCAGTCAGCCGTTCGTAGATAAATTGCCGCAGATAATAACTTAAAGTTATTTCTGGAGTGTAGAAAATTGCTTAGCATAATAACATAAATTATTTTATATGAAAGTGTGTAATCAAGCCAGCAAACATGTACCAACAACTAAATAACAACGTGTTCATTTAAGTTTTTGTACGACTTTTAATGCATATAAAATAGCCAAATTTTATTCAGTTTTGAAATGGGTTTGCAAATTTCCTTATTTATGTGGCTGTGTTTGGCTGTAAAGAGTTCTGTTCAACCCAGACTATATCTTTCTTGGAAAATGGGAATGAAAAATGGCAACGCCCGGAAATCTTAACAATTATCTAAATTATAAAACTTGAAAACGTATACATTTTTACAAAAACCATTAAAGAAAAAAACATTTTAAAAATGTAAAATTTTATTAAAACAAATATTAATGAAATTAGCACCACATTTAGTACTTGTTACTCTCTGAATTCTTCGATAATTTTGTTGGTTGAAAAATAAAGAAAGAATTCACAAAATATTAAGTACATAATGCGGTGCAAATTGACCTAGTATTCACTATTAAACGCATTTTATTGTTTTCCCGGGTTTTGTTACTTTTTAAGAACCTCTCTTGTATTAATTTATTTTTTTTTAAATTTATGTCTATATGGTTGTAAAATCTAATACTTATAAACCTTTTTACAAGTTATATTTATTTAGGTTTAACAAATATTTTAATGAAAAAATAAGTACAATTTTTATCCCTTATTCATTTGAATTTCAAAAAAGTACTCAAAACGTGTTTATACCTGTTTAATGAGTAAAGAAATATATTCTTGTTATGTTTCTATGTTTATTGGCTTAGTAATTACACAGAGTACCAAAAAATTAACAAAAATTCAAGTTTTACCCCTAGCCCTAAAATTCTAAAAATTAGCAGACACCGGTCCGCTTATTTTTTGAGTAGAGAACAATCAAATAAAAGAGGTACCTACAGTTCAAAATTCATGTTCCTAGCTTTATGCATATGAGCTGTAAGATAATGTATCAGTCAGTTAGTCAATCATTAATCATTTAGACATTTATAACAAAAAAATATGTATTGCGAATGAAAGCGAACAACACCACATATAAATTTTTGTACATATACAACATGAAATTGAAACTACATAAAATGGAAAAGTCAAATGTGGTATATGCAATTATATGCAACGGTGATAGTGTTCACAAACATACAACCATATGTATATCGTTATATAATAAATAAACACAGATCAAAAAATACAAACCCAAGCAACACAGTGTAACTTGTTCACAACATTTGGTTCAAATGTGGTCGGATGATGATACAACTTTATAGCCGCCATATTTTATGAAAAAATTTCTGCCATGATAACAAATGAAATGATAAACTTTTTCCTGTGGGGATATGTAAAGTCTAAAGTTTATGCGGACAAACCCGCTTCGATTCAGGCCTTGGAGGAAAACATCACGCGTATCATTCGCCAGTTACCAGCCGAAATGCTCGAACGATTTATCGAAAATTGGACTCAATGGATGGACCATCTGCGACGTAGCAACGGCCAACATTTGATAGACATAATCTTCAAAAAATAAATGCCAAAGAATGTTTTTTCAAATGATAATAAACATTCCCCATTACCTTTGAGTTTTCTGCGTTTTTTTCTTTAAAAAAGTAGGGAACCTCGAAATGGATCACGCGTTATTAAAAAAAAAATATTTTAATGCAATTATTTTATTAAATTTACCTAATTGTTCGTAAATAATAAAAAGAAATATTTTTGATGAAAATAAATGTCTGAAAGAAACTTTTATAATTATTTTTGTTTCGAAAATATTATATTTTTGATTGGGGATGTATTTTTTCGAAGTAGAACATAAACTTTTATCAGTAAAACTTTAAGTGTTGCCGCTTCGAAGATTAGTAGTTCTACGTTTTTCATTAATATTTATTGCAAAAAATATTAAATAAGATATAAGTTATTGTTTATTTATATGTAGCCGACCAACATTATAATAAAATCAGTAACATAAATGGAAAGAAGTGTAATGCATTTTCGAAATCAGCTACGGTTTCATTTTCAACACCCTTTGATCGGTACTTCTGCTGTTGTATGTAAATATCATCCATTTAACTCACAATTTTTATATTATTAGTAACTGGGGTTTCTCCCCTAACTACTTTATACTTTTCTTAGTGAGTGAGAACGAAATTCACCAGCTGTTAAGATCATTCTGTCATTTATCCTTGTCCCTAACCACGTTCTTGTCTTCGCTTTCATGCCCATCCATCGGAGGGGAACAAATTGAAAGTTTTTGTGCTTTTGTCCACCATATTTATATGGCATTAAAGCAAGATGTAGTCAAGTACACAGTTTAAAACAATTTTTAAGTCTCAGTTCTTTATAAAATAAAAATATTATATTATATTTTATATACATATATTATATTTTATTTAAATTGAACGTTATAATCTTTTTAGTAATATTTTAGGCTTTAAAAAATATAACTAAAAATATATATATTTTTAAT
>NDXZ01049905.1:2118-15967 GCA_003055125.1 Paykullia maculata
AAAAAAAAAAAAAAAAAATCAAAAATTTATCTCAAAACCAACCAATTCGTTTACGTTGTGCAACTCATAAGTACTTTGCCATCATACCATCAACTTCTTTCTTTATATTAGTTTTAGCATTTTTCCCCTTGTAGTGTTTTTTTTAGTTGAATTATTTCTCTTAATTCTAAAAATTGTAATTCAGCCTCTGAAAACAAGTCATTGTAACACAGATTTGCAGTTTCTTGTTATTTTTTTTTTATAGTTTTTCATCTTCATCATTGTCTGGTTTTATTTTCTACAAATTGCGAGCATGCCACTTGAATAAACATCATAATTAAAATCCATTTGTTATATTTTAACATTTCCTTCCTACTCTTAACTAACACTTAACACTTTCTCTTGTTATGTTTTTTATTGTTAAATCAAATATTTTGGAATTGCAGCAATTTGGCTTAAAAATCAAAACAAAAACCTAAAAGATTTTGTTTAAAAAAAAATTCAAAATTTTTCCTCTGGGTAATTGTGTATGTGGATATAACGAATTTTTATTTTAATTTTTTTTTAAATTTTTATGTTTTAAATTTCATAATTTTTTTTAGTTGTATGTAAAATGTTCTCTCCTTTGAATTGACTATTAAGGTTGAAAAGAAAGTCAAGACATTCTCTAACGAATAAAAACTCTAATTTATTTCGTTATTGACTTAATTTTTTATATTCATAAAAGACGAATTTTAATTTTAATTAAATAGGCGCATGGCCTACAAAAACTGGACATTTTTTAAAAAGTTAATAAATGAAAAGATCTATCGACGACTATCAGTCACCATATTTTATTTTCTAATAACTTTGAGTTAAATAGATGATATTTACATCCAACACTAAAATACCGATCAAAGAGTGCGGATGATGAAACCGTAGCTGGTTTCGAAAATGCATTCCACTCGGCTAGTGTCGGGAAAACTTACTTTTTCAGTATATTTTTCAATTATCATAAATAAAAATTAATTTCTTCATAATGAAGAAATTTAAAAAAGAACTTGAGCCAGAATAAATAAAAATTCGATCTTTGAGATGTTTGAATCAGTGGTCGCCAAAGCTAAAACAAAGTAAACTGCTTAAAATATGATGCTGCATTATATTTTCTTAGTTAATATTTAACGTTATTTCTTAAGTTGGGGATATATCAATTTATAAAAATTTTATTCAGAAATCTATGATGTAATTTTTCTCTGGAGCATTTAATTCGCTTCTAGGTTTCTTAAGTTCTGATTGAATATCAAACCCGTAGTACCCACGTGCTTGCTGGGAAGCATTCCTGAAAAAAATAAAAAAGTATCCGCCGCATGTATAGTTTTCGCTGTCTCATAGACGACTAAATGAAAAAGCATAAGAATATGTGTGAAGTTGTTCTTGCTTAATTGTGCTATATTGTGCGATTCTTAATTAAAAAGAAATATTGCACTATTTAACAGACAACCGGAAATTTAACTTACAAAAACAAAATGGCTGTATCAAAACCCGCGGGAGACTTTAGTATGCTACAATATAACGGGGAGTGCCCATCGTAAAATACTAATGCCCCTATTATGGTTTACAACTCAACTCAGTTGAAACAACCCAACTTTAAAACAACTTAACTCTTTTTTGGTATTACGAATTACAACTTATTCCAGTTGAAATTGTATTGATGTTGTCACTCTTAAAAGTGACGATTTGACAGTTAAATAAATAGCTGATGCTATTGTGACGAAAAAAAAAAAACAAAAAATCTTACTGCTTTCAACTTTTTGTTAACAAAACAACTGTTAGTTATGAGTTGTAATTTTTTTATGTTTTTGTCAACCTCACAAACACAAGTTGTTATCCATAATACCGAATTGCAAAATTTCAACTGAAGTATAGTTGAGTTTTTAACCGTAATAGGGGCCTAAAAAATCTCAAGTTTAATATTTTAAAAGCGTTTCCAAACGTTGTGATCCTGTGCAATATTTTGAATCATTATTCGGAAACAAATTAAGTTTAACAAAAAGGTCTGACTTTTTGTAATTAAAATTTACTTTAAATTTTTTAATACTCAAGTTTTTAGTCTTTGGCTCTTTTCATAAAATATCGCGATAATTTGCGATTAATAGCGTAAAATGTTTTGAAATATTTTATTGTAAAAGAAAATGATTTGTGACAACTTGAAATATAATTCAAACCCTACGACATGTTATTAGATAAACAATTATTACATATGTAACTTCAAAAACTGCTTGGCAGTTCAGTTTTAAATCTTTTTTTGCACAAAATCGTAGTATTTTTTTAATGTTTTATTCCAAAAAAAATATATGAACAGAAAACGTGTAATAATAGTCAAGACTGCATAATTTTCTTAAATTCTTACCTTAGCGCATATTCATAAGGTATAAGCAAATTGGTCTTAAAAAGTACTATCATTCTTCAGGCATAAAAAATTTTTTTTTCGCGATCAGCTGAGTTGTTAATGTCATATATATATATATAAATTCGTCTTGGCTAACCGTAGCAGAGCTCTCAGTTTTGGGGATTTGTCTCCAAATAGGGGCATTTTTTGTGACTGAGTATAAGATTTTCGTAAAAGTTTCCAGGGGATTTTTGGTCAAATGTTTTTCCCTACCAAGATGCTGGTGGTTTGAAGCTTTTGCAAGGTCTTGTTGATTTAGTTTTGAATATGCTTTCTGTAGGAACGAAATAACGAATGTAATGAATACAACCAAAACTCCCAACTCGAAAAAGGGGTATAAGATTTAAAAAATATCTGGGAGCTCTGTGTACTAGATACTTTATCTACATACTAGTACTTAAGTTAAGCCCATAAAAAACAACATACAGAGATTGGACAGACCTAACAACAGTTTGGGTTTATAATTAAATGCAAATTACATTTCTTAATAAGAAATCTAAAAAATATGAAAAAATTTAAAAAGAATTCTTAAAAAAAATATTTTAATTTATCAGAGGTTTGTAAAATAATATTTTTTTAAGGAAACTTTGTTTAATAAACCTTTAATAAATTTTACAATCAATTAAGAATAATGTCGCAACGTAACGGAAGTCAACTTAAGATAAAACTTTTTGCAGACTAAACTAACACTTACTTGGCCACTCTAATCAGAAATGAGCATCTGTGACAACCTCTTTAAACCAATAACCTAATTATCTTCCATAACCCTTTTAGTTTTTTGTACTAATGTTATTTATTAATTTTTTTAATGGTATTTTATTTGAAAGTAGTCTTTTTATTTAGTTTTTTTTTTAATCTGACTCAATTTATCTCATAACTAAAAAAAAAACTCATCGTTCATTTGTAATTTTATAATTTTTTACAAAACAACCAAACCTTTTTATTATTTTATTCAATTGGTTTTTATTATTTATTTATTAATTTTTTTTATTATATAAATTATGATTTTATATATTATTTTATTATTAATTCCCATTATATAAGAGATCCCTTTAAACATAAACAAATATTTCCCCACTCACTTCTACAGCTCGATAATCATGAAATAAAACCTGGCAAGTGTCTGAAAATAAATATAAGTGTACCGAACCTGCGCCTATTTGTAGGCAATATACCCAAATCGAAAGGCAAAGAGGAGATTTTAGAGGAATTTGGTAAATTAACAGGTAAATTATGAAACGAAATTTTTTAAAAACACAAAATTTTTTTTAAAATTCTCATGTATGTAGTTTTAATAACATGTTATTTTTAAACTGTAGATATAACAAAATGGTAATTTAACATGTTATTAAACTATTATGTGAAAAACAAAATCAAGGGGTAAGATTGATTACAGCATTAAATTGGCTATTAAAGGCAAAAATCCAATTGGCTTAAAGTAAAAAAAAACAACACTAAACAGTGATTATCAAATAATTGGCAAAATATCATAATTGGCTGTTTTTATATAGAGATGTTTGATTCTTTAAAAAAAACGGCTGTTATTATAGGTTTATTAGGTTATTCCACTTGGCGTTAGGGGCAACAATCTTTTTGCAATATTTTTTTTTTAATATTTTAAGTTTTTATTTAGTGTAAATAATATTTTTTTTTTTTGTTATAATAACCAAACCTTTTTCATATACTCATCTATTTTTACACCACATTTTTTCTTAAATTATTTTTTTTATCCATCCACCACCGATCAAAATATAAATGTTTTTTTTTCTAAGCACCTAACAAATCATTTTTGAGACTATCTTTTCAAATGCGTTTTCATTTCTATAAAAGTTTAATTACATTTTTTTTAAACAGAATAATTGTTTCTACTGCAAATACAGGTCTGCACTTTTTTTTTAAATATTTTTTATACAATAAATGTACATGGTTTTTGATTTTTATACCTAGACTTTTCTTATTAGCATTTTTTATAGGTAAAACAATTACTTTTATATATATAAAAAATTTAGAAATTGATTATAAATATAGGGGTTATTATTTACATTTCATATTAAAAAATATTCATAAAAAATGAAGTTAATACATTTTGATTTCTTTAAACAAATTTATTAAATCTCCAGTCATTAACTTGTGCGTGTTATTTAAAGATGTTAAAAAATTAAAATAAAAATCTTAGCAATTACTACAAAAAATATATACATATATTTAAAAGTTCTTGCTTTTAATATTTTTTACAAAAAAAAAAATTAAATTAATAATTTTTTAAAAAGGTTTTGTTTTATTTTATAAAATAAAAACCCTCATACATATTAAAGGAAATAGTTGAAGCAAAGTTTTACTTGACTGAATTAAAAATTTAATTTACTTAATTAACCATAATATGGCTTTTGTTAAATGTTTTCAGATGTTAAAATTAATGAAGAAAATTAAATTGTCATTTTATAAAGCTAAATATGATTTAAATATTTAAAAACTATCAAAAAATATTATAAAAAAAATTAAATCGATTTGTTGAGTAATTTGTTTATGGGTAAAACCATCTCTATTTAACTCAAAATATTTGCTGTTTTTAACATCACTGTTTCCAAATTTGCTAATATTTAGCTGATAAAAGTTTATCTCAAAACTAAAAAAAATACAAAACAAAATACAGCACTTGACACCGAAGCAGCTGAAATGAATCAGTCATAATATAAGATGAAGATACTAATCATAGAAAAAGTTAAATGGGATAAATTTGTTGAGGCCCTATGTTTCCTCTAGGAACAAAAGGAAACATGTATAAAACAAATACATATTTCTTAGGGAACTGACGCATCTGGATCCGGAAATCTAGGATTACGAAAATAAGAAAAAATTCTAAAAATATATAAAGTGGTACTTACTTAACTGTCATTTTCTTAAAAACTATTAAAGATCCGTATTTGAAATGCTACTTAAGTACCTTTTTTGATATACAAGATATATTTTGTTTGAGGGTTTAAGGTCATGTTTCTTAACCTACAAATCGGACGGCTATATCTCTGAAATCGACTGTTTTAAAAATTTAAAGAAATATGTGTTAAAGATGGTTTCCTATTCTATAGTTGTAACAGATTTCAAAGTGGAGGTATTTTTGGATCCAGAAATAAAAATGTTACTGTGTATTTTGCAAGAAAATTATACTGTTCGAGTTTATCTTAATGAAATAAGAAAGGTACCACTTCTTGGTGGAATTTATTCTTTTTAAAGGAATTAATAAAAAAAAGCTTAAAAAAAAATTATGAAACACCATAAAAAAATATCAACATTTTTTTTACATATATATATGTATGTAAATATGACAGTCAGACAGACCGACAAAGACAACACTTGTGTTAATATAAAAAAAATTATAAAACTTTTCTTTACAACGAAATATTTCGTTATCAAAACAAAATTTATTTAAAACTGGACCTAAAACTTACTTCAAAATAAGGAATGTCTACTACAAGTCTTCTATAAAAATTATTTCCAAGTTCCCATCCGTCTCGAAAAAATTAAAAAACTTCTATTAGTCGAAACTTTATTAATAGGGGTATTCGTTTAATCTGCTAAATGCTTCTTATATCTCTTATATCGTTTTCATGAACAGGCTATAAAATACGTGATAAATAAAGGTTACTTCAGCTTAACTGAATAATCAATTTTATTTCATTCACAACTTCTATTAAAAATAAATTTTATAATTTCCAAATTATGGCAATATTGTTTTTTGTTTATCACAGACCACAACCTTTTACATACAAAGTGGCAGGATTGAAAGGTTGAAAAAGAAAGATGCACTTTTGTCTAGTTCAGACAATTTTAATTTTGCAAATCTGACCTTAAAAGTAAAGGCTAATTTTGCTTAAAGTAGTTATACTTATGATAACCAAAAATTCTTTATCTGTCAGATAACATCCTTACTTTAACTATTGCTAAGTTGTGAAAATGGGCCTTAAGCTTTAAAGTTAGCCACGGTCTATACACTACGTATAACGAGCTGTCAACTAGAATGTTGTTTTATCTTAGCAGTTCTTTGACAAAATGGTATTATATAATAAACTTTTATACGGCTGCTATATTTTAATAAATTAACTCTGAAAATTAGCGAAGCCACATTGTAATGCAAAAAATTGCATCATTTTGGCAAAGACAGTAACTATATTTTCTATTGTCTTTGATTTTAGTTTAAATCATCCCTGGTTTTGTCATTTCGATTTTTCCCTCCATAATAGTAAACAGCTGTTTTATACAGAAATTTGGCAGCTTGTTATCTACAGTTTGTAAGTGTATTATAATTCAACTCTGTTTTAACGTCATGCCAATTTTTCATTGTACATATTGCCGTTAAAGTTTAAGAGGTATAAGAGGCATTTAGCAGATTAAACAAGTATCTCTAATATGAATTTACTGAAAAATTTCAGCACTTAAAAAAACAGTATCCGTCCATTAGTCTATCTTTGAAGAACATACTTTAGAATTTTTCTTTAAGTTAAATGTAACATCAGAAAATCTGGTTTTTATTTTGTGCTAGATTTACTAGTTCAAATCTCAATCCATATTCAACTCTTACTAAAATATTTCAAACTATTTAAACTTCAACTATTTTGCAATAATATATATGAAAAGCAAAAAATGCAAATGATCTAAATTAAAAATTCAGTAGGAATTTGTTAAATAAAAACCAAAAAAAGAAAAAAAACTAAACCATACCTTACTCTCAAACGAAACAAACCTACAAAATTTCTAATTTTACTCATGATATGCCTTTAACTTTTATGTTTTTTTTTTAATCAGAAAACTTTAAATTTAAATTGTTAAGTAGAAATTCGAATATTATTTCTTTACATTCTCTCTTTCTTTCTCTCTCTCACTCTTTAACTATTTAAAAACAAACAAAAATATCAACAAAACTATATATTTATTAAAATTTAATTTATTTTGTATAATTCTAAAACTAATATGAATTAAGAAACACCATTTTGATTACTTCTAACATAATTTTATTTTACTCTATTAAAAAAAAATATCATTGAAAAAATACCAAAAACCATAATATTAGTTATCAAAAAATAATTCAATTAATTATTTTCATACTTTCTTTCTTACTGACTTATTTCAATAATATTTATTAACTTTTATTATTTGGCACGTGAAAAAGCTAAATTTATTTACATCATAAAATTTAAAAAAAAACCCCAACCCAACCCAACCCAAATCAAAAAAAAAAAAATTAAAATCTGTTCTGTTTTTTCTGTGTGTGTGTGTTTTGTATTTGCTACAATTTTTTAACAATTTCCAGCTGAATGATAATGAAATTCGGAAAGGCAAAAAGATTGGTGTAACGATATCATTTAATAACCACCGGCTTTTTGTCGGCAATATACCTAAGAATAGAGATCATGATGAATTAATTGAGGAATTTGCTAAACATGCACGTAAGTGGTGATTAAAAAAAAACAAACAAACAAAAAACTAAATAAATTTTGAAAACAAAAATAAACAAAGAACAGGATTAAGAAAATTAATGTTCCCCCATAAAATTATATATAAACCCCTAACAGCGCCATGTTATAATATTGGTAACTTGTAATTCTAATTGGTTACAATTTTTATTATACAAAAACAAATTGGTCTTCATTACAACATCAAAAAAAGTGAATAAAAATATAAAAAATTAAGCGTAAGTTGCAGAAGATTTTCAAGTGTTAAAAATTATTTATTCAACTTAAATTTAAACAAATTGGATTTTTGTTATTTTTTTGCAATTTTCGCTATAAATTTAAATTCTAAAATGAAATCAAATTCTAACTACAAAAATTCATCTACAGGTGAAAATTATATTTATTTTTTAAACACTTATGATGATAATCTAGAAAAATATAATTCCCCTTCCCCCTGCTTATAACGAAATGAAAATCTCAACTCATTTTCTCTTTACTCATTTGCAGATGAAATTTTGTGATTGGAATTTAATAATTTTTTATAATAACAAAAAAAAAAAATTTTAAATTTGTTTTCCCCCTTATTTAAAATATATAAAATTTATTATTGAAAACAAAACAACAACAAAATACAACAAAAAAAGTTTTTTGAAACAAGTTTTAATTACTGTAGCTTAACAATTTTTCGTATTTTTTTCATTTTGTTTATTATTTTCAAAAAAACTTAAGTAAAAAAAAAGTTAATAAAGTTTTTCCAAAACAAACCATGCCAAATTTGCTATAAATAAAACAACATTATTTAATTATTTTGGTGATTTTTACACATGTAATTGTCTAGCTACAGCTAAATTGTTGAACGAAAGAAAATTAAAACAATAAACGGTAAGAAAATTTAATACAAAAAAAAAAAATAAAATCAAACACCCTTCTAAATATAAAAATTAATTTTCTCTCTTTTTTCTTTCTGCCTATTTTAAATATAATCTTCACCTGACAAAGAAACAAAAGAAAAAAGAAAATACTAAAAAAAACACAAAATTGTAAACTGTCATGAAATCTGTAAATTAATTTTTTTTCAGTTTAAAAATTTTAAATTTTCGTTTCAGCTCTTTGTTATCAATGAGAACCTCTCCCATAAGTATGCAAAAATATTTTACTTAAATTATGTTTCATTGATGTAAAATGAGAACTTTTAACCTCTTTCAAGGTAATAGTGTGTTTCAATTGACCTAACCACTTGTTTTAGCCCAAAACATGTGTAAAGGTACTTGTTTTACTTCTAACTACTTGCTGTAAAATTAATAACGATATTTTTGTTTTCTTGATTGATATTGTTAATATCAATGTGGGTTCTGATATTTTGTGTCGCGAAGCTTGCACCTCATTAAAAGTTCGAAAATTCAAACACAAAAACACCAACATCATAGTAAAAAGTCGGAGTCGCAATTAAACGCCATATTGCAATTATTTGTTAAAACAATTAGGCCGGCTCTTGTTTTTTGTATTTGATAAACTTGTCCGTTCGTTACTAAATATGCATTTATTATACCCTTCACCACAGGTGGCAAGGGTTTAGTAGGTTTGTCATTTTTTCAGTGTTTATTTGCGACCCTATAAAGTATATGTATATATTCTAGATCCTTATAGATAGGGAAGTCGATTTAGCCATGTCCGTATATCCGTCTGTCCGTGTGCTGATTGAAATTAAGTTTTCGTAGCTCCAATTTATCACCTAGAGTTGTATGTGGTATCAAACTTTTGGAAATATTCCTGAGAAAATCAAACTGGCAATATCCATTAATAACCTGCTTAGATAAAAGCACAAAAAAAATATATAATTCTATTTTGCTATATTTGTATTAACTGCAGACATGTAGTCTCTAAAGTTGAATTTTCATAACTTGTTAATTTCCTGACGATGCCACACAACGGAGGAGCGTAATATTGAAAAGAAAAATATAATTTAAATAAAAACTTTTTTATATAGAAATAGACCTCAAGCTTAAATAATTAATTTGTAAAATGTACATATATGGTGACAAATGTTAACATATGTACATACTTCAAATTCTATGCGCATTATGCCAAGTACAAAATGAAAAATAATTCGGTTTTATTAGGTGAAATAAAGAAATGTTTTGGTTACAAACTTTTTGGTATGGAATCCACTTGGAACCTTTTCTATCAAACACACCCAAGCTAATGCTTAAGCCTTTTTGAGAAAACGTCTACGCAAGTCTTTCGTTGTGTTAAGTTAAAAGTTTAAGCTTAAAAAAGTCTAGAAAAACTACGCATTAACATGTTCTTGTACCAATTCGGATTGAAAGCAAATATCAAAGTTGACTTTTCAGTTATTCTGCTCTGAATAATAATATGCAAAACTATCTTTTTTTTTATAAAAAGAGGCAATCGTTTTTTTTTTGCTTATATCTCAGCCGATTATTTATGGATCTTACCAGTTTTCAACACCAATTTTCTCGAAAGTATTGCTAAAAGTTAAATACCTTATACAAGTTTGGGTGACCTAGGAGAGCTACGAAAACTTGATTTCAACCAACACACGGATAGACGGACATGGCTAAATCGACTTCCCTATTTATAAGGATCCAGAAAATACATATATATTTTATTGGGTCCGAAATGAATATTGCAGAAATTACAAACGGAATGACAAACCTATTTATGTATACCCTTGCCACATGTGTGAAGTAGGGATGGGCATATGCAAAAAAAAAAATGTCGATATCTTTTCTATCGATATTTTTTGTCCATATCTTTGACAGTCGATATATATTAATTTGAAAATATCGATATTTTGATATTATTCGTAAATTCATAAAAAATCCGGAAAAACCAACTTTATCAACAAAAAATAATTTTTTATTGATGTTTAACAGTTAACACAGAAACAGTTAATACAGAAAACTATTTTAGTGGTTAAACTACAAAGGCGCTGTAGTTGATGTTATTTAACCAATAATTATCAGATACTAACTTAAGGAGCTCCCTCTGTTTGATGTGTTCACCCGTCAAATGGCTTCTATTATCGGGTACTGTCAGGTTTACCGCTGAAGCAACTCTTTTTGAAGACACCGAAAAAGCCTGACAAACTAAATATTTAAGGGCAACTTCAGAAAGAACAGATGTGAGATACTACTTTATAAGGTCAATGCTTTGTTTGAAATACTTTAAAATAAAAACAATGTAATCGAATCATTATCCACAAGTTATGCACAATGAAACAGCTAATGCTGAATACACCCCTATAATCCTGTTTATAACATTTTTCAATTATCACACTTGGGAGTTACGGGTGTGAATAAAATCTTGTTGCTATAGACTTGCAAATACATACCTTAAATGGGATCAAATTAAACGCGCCATTGTTGTCAATACAAGCATTATAATATTTTATTCGATCAAGACTGCGACAAGAATTTTTTTTTACAAATTAATAACACAAAATACAAAATCAGAGTTCAAAAATATCGAAATAAAATTGCAAAAAAAAATATTGATCTATCGATATATTGCAAATTAAAATATCGACGAAATATATCGATTGATAGTTAAAAAAATATCGATATTTTTTGCCCAACCCTAGTGTGAAGGGTATAAAAAGAAATAATGTAAAGGAAGTTCTCTGACATGTATTGACATTTCAAGATTGTTATTAGTTTTTGTATAAAAATTAAAAAAGATTGGTTAAAATACTAAGTTAACTAAAAGACTGGTTTTGTTTTATATTTCCTTAGTTCAACGATTTAAAAATAAATACAATCTTTATTGTTTTGTTTGATTTTAAATGCTTTTAATGAAAAAAATACAATTTTTAAGATTTCATGACAATTTACAAGTTCAAAATATTAAAATCCTCTCCTGTTCTTCTACATCGAAAAAAAATTATTTTTATAAAAAAATTAAATATATAAATAATGAATGGTAATGACTGGAGACTGTGTTTATAATTATAATAATAAAATAAAATATAACAAAGAAAAAACCACATTAATTCCTTTTTCTCCTAATTTGTTTTTATCAGCAGGCGAACAAAATCTAAAAATAAATATTAAACAATTCAATTGTTCTTTTATAAGGAAGTTTTTGTAACTTAATGTTTATTATATACATAAATACATTTTAACTTTTTGTTTTTTTTTTTAATTTTAAGCATTTTTTTCACCCAAACAAAAAAAAAGCTGTTAAATATATTAACAAAAATCTGTGTTTTTTTTACTTTCTATGTAACTATCTCTCTCTGTTTCTCTCTATATGTCTGTCTTTATCTAAATGTTTTACTATTATAATTTTTTATTTAAAACGTTTTTATTTAAACGATTCCTTGTTAAATAATAAATGTTTACATTTTTTATTTTTGGTGTTTAATTATATAAATAAAAACAAAACGAAAACTGTAAAAAGCAAACAAACTATTAAAAACCTTTTCTAATATAAAATATTTAAACAAAAATTTTAAGTTGCTTTACAAAACAAAACAAAAAGAGAAAAAACAATGATTATAACAATTATTTCTAATATTGAAAAAATAAATCGAAATATTTAAGCGTTTTTGGCATTGGTTGAAAAACAAAAAAATAAGTATTAAAAAAATATTTATAAAATGTTTAAGAAAAAAATAAAAAAAATTTTAATTTAATTGACAGAAATTTATAAATTTTCTTAAACAAACATTGGAAAAACTAATTGTTTTTTATAAAAACTTTATAAATTTTTGTTAAAACTAATTTTTTTTTTTTATAAAAAAAAAAGAAAACTAAAACTTTTTTGTTGTATTTTTTTAAGTTTAATTTATAGTTAAAATATGAAAATAAAATTAAATAAATCATGTTTTTTTAAATATTTCTTTCAAATTCATTCACTATTATGTAGCTGGCCTTATTGAAGTGATAATCTATAGTTCACCAGATGACAAAAAGAAAAATCGTGGTTTTTGTTTTCTCGAATACGAATCACACAAAGCCGCCTCGTTGGCTAAAAGAAGACTTGGCACTGGCCGAACAAAGGTAAGTGTAATTATTTCAAACAAACCAACAATAACAACAACAACTTTTTATTTGAACACAAGAATAATATTAATATTAAAGGAGCATTTTCAGGTTTGGGGATGTGATATTATTGTCGACTGGGCTGATCCACAAGAGGAGCCAGATGAACAAACAATGTCTAAAGTTAAAGTCCTCTATGTAAGAAACTTAACACAAGATGTCACAGAAGAAAAACTAAAGGTATTATAATTAAATTTATAAAATTATCTTTAAAATTTGATTTATTTTTATTTTTTCTTGTTTTTAATTTTTAGGAACAATTTGAGCAATATGGCAAAGTTGAACGTGTTAAGAAAATAAAAGACTATGCCTTTGTGCATTTTGAGGATCGTGATAGTGCTGTTGTTGCAATGAGGGCGTTAAATGGCAAAGAAGTTGGTGCTTCAAATATTGAGGTAAGTTTTTTTTAACTGTTTTCTATAATTTCTATAAACCTGTAACGATTTAACCTAGTACTAAGTCAAAGTATCAATGAAAATACTTCCGTAAGTATCTGGGGGCAAATAACGACATTCAATATCGATCGAAAATAAAAAATTCTAATTGGAATTCCTATACCAAATGTAAAGAAAACTCGATCGATCGTACACAGTTTCAATCGACATCGAATGCCGTAATTTGCCCCCTGGCTTAATTGTATTTTAATAATTTTTTATTAAATTAAAATTCCACATTCGGCTGTATCAAATATTTTAATACCCCTTAACTTATAGTTGGTTGAAATTAGAAATGGGAAAATGCAAAAAAAAAAAGTTTTTTTTTTCTCTATCGATATTTTTTTCAATATAGCTGCCGGTCGATTTATATTGATTTGAAAATATCGATTAATCAATATTTCTATATTTTGCATAAATTCATAAAATACAGGAAAAACCAACATTATATAACAAAAAGTTTTTATACCCTTCACACACACACATGTGGTGAGG
>NDXZ01049921.1:0-11637 GCA_003055125.1 Paykullia maculata
AAAAATTAAATAAACATATTGTTGTATCGGAGGTATGAAACATACCGCCGGAAAGGTTAATTTTGCTAAGAGCAATAGATAATAAGTTACATGGATGAGAAAAAACACCTGGTTGGCCAAAAGGTCAAACTTCGACCCCCTCTAACTCGGATCTTGTTAAAAAATTGTGTCTAAGCTACTATTCAATAGGACTAACTATGGTGCAAATTCCATCCGGATCGATTTTTCAAGTTGGTGCACTTGACGTGAAATGACCCATATATATATATATTTTTAAGGTCTTAAATTAATATTTCTTGGTTTAACAAACGTATTAATACACTTTTTTGCATCCTCTATTGCAACTAATAGTGGTGTAGGTTATTTAAAACTAGAATTCTAGCCACGACTTGCCTTCTACTGTATTTAAAACACCCTTTAAAAGTTTTTTATAGTTTTATTTTTATGCAAATATGTTTATAGATATTTGCAGCATCTTTGGAGTTGTTTATATAACATTTAATTTAATATATGATTTTATATGTGATCCGTAAATCTGTATATTGAAATTCGCCTATAAAAGTGTTTAAATTAATATAACCAAATTTCTTTGTCTCTTTATATACAAATATTTACCATAAATGACTTTAATAGTATATTTTTAAGGCATAAACAGGCATTTATGGCCCCAAAAAAGAGGAAGCTGTTTTTAAAGTTTTTATTTTAAAAGAAACAATAACAACATTTCCCTAAATAATTACAAAGGCGACAGAGTAACACTGTTTAATACAAAGGATATAATGTTTTTTGTTTGCATGTGCAACTATTAAAAATAAATGCAATAATTATCTTTGTCCGAACATGAACAATTGAAAAGCAACAGCAACAGCAACTGGTGGCAACCAGCAACAAAAGTGCAATAACAATTTGTCTGCATGTAAATGGGCGTATGGGTGTGTGTGTGTGAATATGTGAACTTTCATATGGTCAGTAATGATAACATTTTAACATCTTGTTTATCCTGTTATTGTTGTTGCTGTTGTTCTTGTTTTTTTTCACTTAACACTTGAATAGTTTTTTGTGAAATTAACATCCAACAGCTTTTTCATATGAATTGAACAAAAAATTTAATAAAGTGATATTACAAGCACTAACTTGTTTGGGGGCAGCACAAAATATAATGCTGTAACTTACATTATTTGATTAAAGTATATTATTACTTTTATATCCACCACCACCAAAAAAAAAAAGTTACGCGATATATTAATTTTGTCATTCTATTTGTAACACATTGTAAAATTCGGTCAGAATCTCCGGAGTCCAGAGTGTTAACCCAATAGAATCGGGAACAAGTAAATAATAAATTTTAACTTCTTTTATTTTTAATATAAAGCAATAATATTTTAAAATAATTTTAACTAAATAAAAAAATTAAAATGTCCGAACTGCGAAGCATGCAGAGGCGAAATTTTAATTGCAACTTCTTTTGGCCTGTTTAAAGCACAACTGGGTCAAGAAAAGAAAAAGAGGTTGGACCATAGAAGGTTCAGTTACGCCTACTCTCGATAGCCAAATGTGAAGGTGAAATTTTTCAAAAAAAAGGGTTAAAAGGTTTAAGAAAAAGGTGGTTTCTTTGTGAGAAGAGCAAAATTTAAAAAAAAAGCCCCTCAAAGAAGCTTATTTACTAATAACGTTTTTCCCAACCTAAATATCAAAATATTTGTATACAATATTTTTTCATACAATTCATTTTAATTTTTTGACATTTTCATAACCTTCACATGTGACAAGGGTACTTATATATAGGTTTGTCATTCCGTTTGTAATTTCTACAATATTCATTTGCGACCCTATAAAGTATATAATTCTGAATCGTTTAGATAGGGAAGACGATTTAGTCATGTCCGTCTATCTGTCTGTCTGTCTATCCGTCTGTCCGTGTGTTGGTTGAAATCAAGTTTTCGTAGCTTCTATAGGTAACTAAGGGTTGTATGTGGTATCAAACTTTTGGAAATACTTTCGAAAAAAATCCACAACTGACGGAGATATAAGCCAAAAAAGACGACTGCCTCGTTTTTTTTTTTTACGCAAAAAAATTTTTATTTTGCTGCTTTAAGATTAACTAAAGATACATATATTTGACAAAAATTGACCATTTGCCGAAATGAGCCACACATGGTGAAGGGTATATAAGATTTGGCCCAGCAAAATATAGTGCTCTTACTTGTTAACATTATGTTCACAAATTTATTAATAAAGCTTAATTTATTTTTCTCATTTAATATTTCGCCACTTCGAGTGTGGCATCAGGAAACTACTGAAAGTTCTTAGTTTCATATTTCGGTTTAAAAATTAAAGCTGATTTTTTCTATTGTTATTTACAATTAAATATAAAACTTTAATTTTCAAACTGAAATATCAAACTTAAGAACCTAAAATAATTTTCCTGCGAAATAATAAGAAGGAAAAAAAAAGAAAAATTATTTCTATATAAAAATAGACCTTAAGTTCAATTAAGAAAATCATTCATTGTATTTATACTTTATTTACCTTTAAATAAGTTATTTCTTAAAGTTACACTTTTCTACGATAAAATGGATTTTTAGCTTAAACATGCCAGAGTTAAAAAGGAAATGAAAATTGCCAAAGGCCCTTCACACACCAGAACAATATTAAGTCGAACGAAATAAGCGTATCGGCAAGAGAAGCGAAGAGAAAGGTATTTTTTGGCGTAATTTTTCAACCAGCTACAACCCTGCATTACCAGAACAAAACCTAAACATGCACTAGAAATGAGCACGGTTCAATACAAAAGACACTAATACAGACAAAGCTGTGTATACGTATACATATTATGCCGGATAATATTAATCCCGTGTGTGCTTAAAAAGTGCAAAAAACTGTTCGACTAAATATTGTTTTGGTGTGTGAAGGGTCATATATTATATCCATATTAAACGGAATGGAAAAAAGCGCTAAAATGGTTAAACAAAATATTTTTGCAGACTTATTTGCCACCTAAAAATATACTTATCAATAATGCAGAAAATTAAATACTTATGTTTAACCCTTTTATGCCCTATTTAAGATTAAATTGGTTCAAGAATTTTTTATTTTTTTTTGTCTTCTTATTTGACTGAAAATTGGAACTTAAATTACTTTGTAAATAAAAATGCATTTCACATTGTATGTCAAACTATTAACTGGCATCATTTAACCAAAGAATTGTTGTTGTTGTATAATCAACTTAAACTAACCGGTTAAATTTCTATATGGCAAAAATTTTTTAAACAATAAATTTTTTTTGCGCAAGAGATTTATTTATTCAAAATTTGTTTAAATTATTAGAAAATATTTTATCAAATAAATTAATTACGTTTAGAGAATAAAAAACAAAATTCCACGTCAAACTGTAACTTTCGAGTAAATGGTACTTGTTAACCAAACCTTAAGTTAAGTACTTGTTTTGTCAATATTTTTACATTTTAAAAAGGCTACCAATATACACATTAATTAATATATGTATCTTGTACAAATCCTTATTACTACCTTTAACTGTATAGAGTGTATCAATGAAACATATGTAATACATGAACATGAACATAGTTACGTAACACGCCTACACGTAAAAGCATTTATGCAGAAGATATTGACCAGTTAAGTTTGCTTTAATGATGAAAGCAGCTTGCGCGGTAGCCAGCAACAATATTAATAACGTCACTATTCAACTGGACACTAATGTGATTGTCAAGCAAATATTTGACGCTTAAATTGTTCGAACGCGAAGAAGGATGCACCAAACAAAACATTTCTACTCTTTTTATTTTAACACACTTTGACGTAAACATATGTATGCACAATATGAACTTATGTATAAAAAAACGCTTTTAACTTGCATTTTTTCTCCCACTCTCTTATTACATTTGCTTCCCTTAGTTTATTAAAATGTGCCGCTGTACATGGGGAAACCAGTCATTGTTGAAAGATTTTTAATGAATATTTTTTTCATACATGAACATAACAAAGGGTTTGGGGTTTGTCCGCCGCAGTACAGGGATCTTAAATCTAAAATTAAATAAAATAATAAATAAAAAATTAATAATATTTTAAAAATCTAAAAATAAACTTAAAAATTGGTTTATTTAAATATTTTAAATCGTGGACAGTTTTATTTTTTGTATTTGGCGATATATAAGACATTTTTATTAGGAAAATTTTTAAAATATTTTTTAATAAAAAAAAACGTTGAAAATTTACTGCAATAGTTAAATAGTTCTGGCACTCATAGGATTGATTTTAGTGACAACTGAAATTTTAAAATAATCTGTTATCCTATTTTTCCTTTACATATACATACATATATAAAAAAGTATTTCAAAATTTCCTGATTTTTGTAAATTTCTTGTAGGAAATTAAAGATATTCAAACTAATAAATCTTTTTTTAAGACTCACTGTCAGATACACTCTTTGTTGTTGTTGTTGCTGGAAATATGCAAATGAGGTAGTTGTTGTGCTGTTAAACGTTTTAACGGACCAATGATCTGGCTAAAAGTTTGTTTGGTTGCATTAAATCCAAACAAACACATCAGCTTACAATGTTTGTGTGATGTATATGGATATGTGTGAATAAATGTATGTATTTATGTGCTTATATGTTAAATAAGCAATATACCGTTAATAAACTCCATTTCTGTTTACTTAATTTCCGCTTTAATACCTTCTTATTGTTAAATGATTGTTATGTTCAAGTTGTTAAAGTCAACTTTTACTAGCTTGTACGTACATATGTATGTATGTGTTTGTTGGTAGTATTTTGGCATGATAATGTTATTGTTTTTGTCCTCAGTTCTATGCTGTAATTATATCCAGGATAACAAAATAAAAACTTTTTGTAAATTGTAAATATCTATTTATGTATGTACATATATAAAGTATCGAAAATCACAGAATAGGGGTTTTTATCTGACTCATATGTGCTCTATATGTAGTAAGAAAATATATGATTTTTTATTCCTTAGAAAAATGTTTTCCATTTGTTTTAATTTTTTTAAATTACTTTAACGTGTTTCGTAGAATAATATCTTAATATTTTGATTTGTCTTTTTTTTAAGTTTATAACTTCTTATCAGTTTTTGCAAAATCTAAATATAATTCTAAAACAAACTATATTTTTACGACATGTCATTATTAATGTTATTTCCATTTAAAAAATTTTAAATGTTTTAATGTTTTCTAAGTCTCAATATATCCATGCCTTCAAAAAACAAACATAAATAATTTTTGTAAGATTTTAAATTTAAAATATGAGCAACACATTATTTATCAAATACAATTTTTCTATTCAATATTTGTGTTGTATTTACTTATTCATAATTAATTAACTTATCTATGATTTTAGGCCACATCGAAATAGGGAAAGGCGTAGACATATTTGTTCACTATTTTATACTTCCCACTATTCCTCCATATCATTGAAAAATGTGTGTTGTGTATGACAACGGAAAATGATAATTTAAATGATAAGAAGTGTCTTAAGCAAAAATTATTAATTAATTATTGTCATAAATATTGTGTAAAATAGTTAATCAACACCATTAACAATGATTTTGTGTCAGTGATCATTTAATTATTTATTAGTTTTTAACAAATAACAATTGAACAAATTGAACTTGAAATTTAATTATAAAAATTGTTTTTTTCGTTTTCTACAACTTTAAAAAATTTGTCACACTTTTGTAAGTATTTTAAAAAGAAACTATTTAAATTTTCAATAAATAAAATAAATTAGTTTTTTTTATTTTATTAGTTTAATCGAAAAGGTGTTTTGGAAGTAGAATACAAAAAGATTTTGCAAAACGATTTTTTTATGTGATAGACATAAAAATTTTAAATGTTAAAATATATAAAAATAAATAAAGTATATAATATTAATATAATATATTAATATAATATTAGTATGTTGATTTTTTTTTAATAAATTTTTTTTTTGTATGTACATGATGTTAATATTTTAAAAGCAGTTTCTTAAATTTATTAAATAATGTTTTTAAGGAAGAGCACAACTTTAAATTGGCAATACCGTTTATAGGTTGTTTTAAGATAAAGTTAGTTTTGCAATCCCAAAATAAGTCCAGAGCAACGTGTGCGAAATGATCAAAATTATTTTGAAAACGGTTTTATTTGAGAGTCTTATTGGTCCTAAGGTGCGTTTTTATTGATGCTTAAAGTTTTAGCTAAATCAATTGGTCAATGAACAAAACTTCTGCATTTGCGGTTGTGATAAAATACAACCCATTGTCAAAACATCATCACATCTATAAATTCACTATTGGAAGCACTTTTTGACCAGGTGGAAACTTTGGTTTCTATTATTGGACTATATTTATTAAAAATTCTGATAGTAAAAACGTATCAGTCAACGGTGAGCGGTACAGAGACTTGATTACTAACTTTTAAGTACCTCAGTTGGAAGGCACTCACGTTGTTGTAGCTTTGTCCAGCAAGGTGGCGCCACATAGCCTGAAAAGCCAATGATTTACTTAAGATACCATTTTACTAACGAAAAATTTACAAATCTAGCCTTTAATTGGCCATAAGCCGATAAACTGAAATAAATTGGTCCATTCGACATTTATAACGTTTTTGCTGAAATACAGCCAGATTTACAGCAACGAATGTTTAAAATTTTGACGCGCCAGCTGTGGCGACCGCATTCTTGAAATCATCTACAAATAAAACGCTTTTAAATTATCCAATTTCATGAATATTGAAAACATTTTTCTGTGTTTTTGAATTCCACTTTAAGTATTAAAACACCCTTTTTAGAATTCAGAATATATGTGGCCTTAAATAAATATTCTAGAAATCACAAGCAAAATGACAAACTCTTAAATTATTTATTCATAACCATAATGAAGAAAATAAAAACATTAAAGCTTTTTACATTTAAAAAAAAAACAATTTGTTTTGAACACGTTTATTTTGGTACTTTATTTAACTAAATATTAATTAATAAAAGCGTTTTCAATATACTTAGCCCTGGAAGGAGTTCAATAGTGGCAGAGTCTTACAGATTTAGTTAATCTAAATTCGTTTCTTATATTGAGTTTACTTTGTTTTAAAGTTTATGAATGGAATAATTTAAGAGTTAAAATTTTACTTATTTTATCCTGCTTAATCAACTGAATCGTTTTATTCAACTAGTACTCTCACGAATTCCTTATTTAACTAAATATTTATTAATAAAAACGTTTTCAATATACTTAGCCCTGGATGGAGTTCAATAGTGGCAAAGTCTTACAGATTCAGTTAATTTAAATTCGTTTCTTATATTTAGTTTACTTTGTTTTAAAGTTTATGAATGGAATAATTTAAGTGTTAAAATTTTACTTATTTTATCCTGCTTAATCAACTGAATCGTTTTATTCAACTATTAATCTCCCGAACTCCTTAAGTATAAGCAACAGCATAGCAAATAAAGCCTCCATTATTTAAAAAAAAAATATTTTATTCTATTAAAAAATTTATTCTTATATTCCTCCCTATATATATTAAAAACTTTTAAATTAACTCAATCAAAATAAAAACAAATCATAATTTATGACATCAAATTGTATATTTTCAAACATTTACTTCAAACCCAATTATTTAGTCACTTCTTTAAACAATTTAAAATGTAATTGCATCAAAACACCGGTTTTTTTTTCTAACAAGTAACTTCGATTACAAGTATGTATTTAATAAAATTTTATTGTCAAATTAATTTGTTTTATTATTTATTGCCTTTTTTCATTTTTATGATATTAATAATTTACAATCTATTTCAAACTGCGCCTATGTGCCGTACGAGAGTATAGTGAAGTGTATGAAATTTATAAAAAAAAAATTATATGTTGAAGTTATTATGACGTTATGCCATTTGTATTATTTAATTAATTGAACAGATTTTGAAAATAAATACATATTTATTAATCATTTGAATGTGAGTATTTATTTTCATTGATAGTTGCAGCAGTTAAGGTGCAAATCAAAATATAAAGTTGACATACTTATCTTAAAAAAAATTGTGGGATTTTTCTGGGATTTTAGATCTCCATTTATTGGATTTTTTTTTAAATTTTGAGTATGTTTCCTTTTTTAGAGAATTTGTCGGACAATGCTTTCTGTGAATGTGTCCTACCAAGTAAACTTTATACAAAGCTAAATGGACTCAAAAGGCTGCAAAGATATACATATGTACTTTCTTGTATCTTAGATAAATAATTCTATGTGTTACACATGAAATGTCAAACTAATATGTTTGCAGGATAAACAATTTTCCCCAGTGCATTTATTGAAAAAGATATAAAGTTTATATCGAAGATATTAAATCAATTAGCTGATCTGGCAAATAAACTCTAAAGATTTGCTACAATTTACCATGTAATAAGGCTTTTGCTGTTACAGCTTCACTGTCTTTGTTTAAGCAATTTTTTTATAAATCTGTAGTTTTTAATTTTCAATTAAAAATCTTAAAACTATAAATGTATTAAAAAAATATTAACATTTTTCTATTAAACATTTCCAAAAATTTTAAAAATTAAATTAATCTTTACATATGGCTACACTCTTTACTTTTATTTTATACCTTTCTTTTTACTACTAGTAAGTAGTGTTGCCATATGTTAATATTAATGTTATTTTTAAAGCTTTTTGGAATGTTTAGAAGAATTGAAGGGAATTTTATTTTTTTTAAATTTATTATACAAATTTGCAATAATTCCAAACATTTCTGGAATTTTGAAACGGAAACTTGTAAGAAATAATTTTTTTATTAAATATTATTGGCAATTTTAAAATCATTTTCGTTTTTGTTTTATATGTTAAAGTTTTAAAAGATTTCAGAATTATAAGGCATTTTAACGCAAAAAAAGGTTGCCTTTTTTTCTGCCCTTTTTCTAAAAACAAAGCCTAGTAGAAACATAATGGCACAGTAAATAAGGAATTTACTAAAATTTGGTGGATTGTATTTAAAACAGGCAGAATATTTACTTAATTTTGAAACTAATAATATTCTTTTTGTACTGGTCTTCTAAAAACCTTTAATATGATCTTGAATATGTCAGCAAAAAAAAAATATTTCTAAACACAAATCATATTAAAATAATATGCAGAAAAAAAATTGTTTATTAGAAACGGCATAATAAAATTTTAGCGAAATTGTAAGATTTTAGAACAACTAGCAACACTGCTAGTGAGCAAGCCAGTTAGTGAGCGTGTGTAGTATTTTGGTGACAAGTTAACTTTTGTTAAAAAAAAATCAAATTTAATATCTGTATTTAAACACTTAAAACAAGTCTGATAAGATCGCAACGAAGCAAATACTAAAATAAAACAATAAAAACAACGTACAATTTTTTGTTTATAAAAATTTTTCTCTAAAATCAACATCCAACTTGAAATGTTTATTCAGTTTAAAAAACACCGACAATTTGTTTAAAACACTTTAACGGATCTTAAATACGACACGCGCTCAGAATAAAATTTTAACTTAATATTGTTAAATACAACTTATTTTAAATAAGTCACAATTATTTTGCTTTTTTTTGTTTTTTTTTTTATAAAACAAATATGTTGTAAACATGGCAAATTGATATCAACGAAAAAAAAAACTACATAATTTTTCAAGTGTTTAGCAATTTTTTTTACTCTATAAATGTTAAATGATACAAATATTCCACATGATAAAAATGCCAAACGTAACCTTCAGGTAATTGAGAAATAAAGTGAATTTGTTTAACAAATATTTGTCCCTAAAACAACCTCAATTTTGAGGTTTAATCGCAAATTTTGTCGAGTGTTTTAATAAGAAGAAAAAATGTTTAAAATTTTGTTTTAAGACAGAAAATATTACAACAAGTTGGACAAGTGTTTGCAGCAAGTTTTAAATAAATTTTGTGGAATTTTAAATCGAAAATTAAATATTAATTTAATCAATATTTTAAAAAAGTCATTGACATGTGAATTTTATTTGAGAAACCTAAAAGTCATTAAAATGTGATATGAATTTTATTAAAAAATTTATTATAACCTAAAAATATTATAAATAATATAACAATCAATTTTGTAAAAGGACAACCTCAGCTGAGTGTCCAAAATGTTTAAATATTTGGAGCTTAAACTATTTTTGTGGTTTTGAATTTTTATAAAAACAAATAAATAATTAATAAAAAAAATAAATAAAGCATTTTTTAGCTTTTGTGCTCTGACAAATTAAGACAATGTACCAAATGGTTAAATATTTTTCTTTCTGTGGTTGAATTTCTGAAACTGGTACTTGCTATTATGTTAATGTTAATTTGTTGGGCGGGGACTTCTTGGTATTAAAATATTTTCTAAAAGCTTTAAAATGGCTAAGATGAAGGAAAAAAAATTTTAAACACAACAAAAACCAAACAATTTTTTTTAGAAAAAGTATAAACGATATTTTTATGTATAAAAAGGAAAAAAAGTATTTTGTACTTAAAGGAAAAAAAAATTTTCGAGATATAAGAAAAAAAAATTCGAGTTATATGGAAAAAAATTTTTTTTTTTTTTACACAAAAATTATTATATTTAGGTGTAGGACATGCTTTTTTGGGAAATTTGAAAAAAAATTTACTAATTGGCGCAGAATCAGCAAAGATATAAGCGAAAAACCTATATAGACTACAATTAATATCATAAGGAAATCAAGTTTGCGAGGCCTTTATATACTTTTCGGACATGTAAATACATAAATATAAATACACACAAAAACACATACACGTAGTGAAGGGTATATAAGATTTGGCACAGCCGAATATAGCGCTCTTACTTGTTTGTTTTTTTTTTTAGTTTTGCTTTTTATAAAAAATCTGTTTTACAAACCTTTAATATATTTAAAAATCGTTTATGAATAAGGCCGTAAGAATTTTAGAGCAAAATAATAGGAAACTGAAATAAAAAATTAGAAAATGGCAGTAGAACAATAAAATATTCCATTTCAAAGTCGGCTTAGATGCGCACTTAGTAAAACCGTTGCGAGAGCAATACGATTTTGGATGCAACATTAATAAATTTTGCATAACAAATGTTTAGAAACCTGATTAAAATTGTTTGCATATGGTCGAACATATTTTTAAATATCTGAAATAGATATAAATTCTCTCGGGTTTGACCCTAATCTTGAACTAAAAAAAAATCTTTTTAGGTAAATATTTAGTTAGTTTCTTATCAAAACAAAAGGCGTGTGTAATTTCACAGACAACACGCGCTCGTTACGCTTACGTCATTTTAAGCATTCAAGCATTTTAACACAGATAAGTGGTCAAAGAAAAAAAACTGGTGAAGAAAAAAGATATTTCAATTTTGTTATTATTATTTTAGACCTATATCAAAAACAATGATTCAAACAAATTTATAAAGAAGCAGTTTTAAGTATGAATTACTGCATGTCTTGAGTACTAAAAGGGTTTTAAAAAATCATTACCTTATCGATACCTTATCAAAACAAAACTTGAAAAACGGTTATATATTTTTAAAATATTAACTAAACAGAACTTAATTTAAGTGACAAATTATTATAAAAAAATCCAAATATCATTTATTACTAAAAACAAATGAAAAGCATTATTTATTTTTTTTTTTTTTTTTTTTTT
>NDXZ01049926.1:0-17849 GCA_003055125.1 Paykullia maculata
AATATTCATTTTTAACTATTTACTCCTTAGAGTAATTAGTTTTAATTACATACATATTTAAAAGAAACGCCAACGGTATTTTTTTAAGATATTCGAGAAAACGATTAATATTCAAAAATAACTGTTATATTTTCATATCATGTATGTAGAAAGTTGTGTAAAGACTATCGATCAAATAATAGTTAAAATAAGATAAAAAGGACATAAATAAATAAATATTATTGTTAACACAAAATTATTATTTCAATATTTTACTTTAAAATGCAAAGTGGTTTTAATGACTCCAGTATATTAATATAAAAACAATTTAGACTGGCATTGTTTTCGAAAGAGTGTTTTTTCAACTCTTAGGCCATATTAAAATATTTTGCTTAGACAAAAAAAAAATTGAAAAAAATAAAATATTTTCACAACATAGGAATGTCGTTAAAAACGCTAGACCTAGAATGCATATCTTATTCATGTTGTACTACTAAAGATTTTTTTCTTTCCCTTGATAAAAACTTTGTTTATAGTTAAACAATCACATTCGTAATACATGGTTCTGGCCAGACCCACCATACATTTTGATGCTTTTATATGGAAAATATTATAATTTTTAATGTTGTTATATTACAGCAGCCTCATTTAACCTCTTTAATAATTATAAATCCTAAAAAAAAACAAGCTGATTGTCAAGTAAAAATAAAAATTGCGTTTTGTTTGTACCGTTCTGTTCTTTATTTCGCATGTAAAGTTTTTTAAATTGCACACCAAAATTTAACTTGAAATCAAAAAGAAATTTGATTACATATAAAAGTGTAAAGTAAAAATATTATAAAGTTATTTAACAAGAAAAAATAAAATTAATTAAGACTAAAAATAAATGGGTTACATAGATTTATACAAATTAGTTGTTTTTTTAATACGACTACTTTTTTCGTAAATTGCCAGTATTTTCATTCGCGTTGTTTTTATTTAAATTATTAATATTTTCAATTGTTTTTCTACATTTAATATGATAAGAGTTTTTTCATCCATCAAACTTCCGATATCCAAAACAATGCGATTTCTTAACATCTCTGATATATTTCCAAATTCACAGCTACTAGATAATTCATTTTCATTTTGCGTTTGGAAACGATTATAAATCACAAATCTTTCACAAAAAATATCATTTTTTGGCACAAAATAATAACTTAGGGCTTTTATTACTGTTACATAGTTGTTACTATCTTCAATAGAAATATCTAATGTACGTATTATTTCTTTACCTTTAATAACAATTTGATTTCTTAGTAAAGCGAGTTTAATATAATTGCTTACCTTTTTCTTTGCTATTAAATAGTCTTCAAAATCACGCAAAAATATTTCCCAGTTTTGCATTTATTTTCACAAGTTTTCGAATCAGGAATAGACTTCAAATTCAAATTGATATTTTATAAACCGCAATATTTTTCCCGTGCAGTTTCTTTTTTTTCTCTTATTTATTTTTTATTTTAAGGCCTACGTAAAGGTATAAACCATATCTTTTTAAGACTGCGCTATATCAAACAACATATTTGTTCAATTTTCTATTTAATAATATTTTTTTATTTTGAAAGTTCTTATTTTGAAGATTAGTTGAACACTAGTTTATATAGATGTTTTAATTAATATTGTCAGTCTTTTTAGTTCATGTGATAATTGTTAAGAATATTATGAAAAATCGAGTACGACACTAGCCGAGTGTCGTACTCGATTTTTCATCACATGAACTAAAAAGCCCGACAATATTAATTAAAAAATTTTTTATTTTGTTAAAATTTTTAACTTGAAATCAAAAACTAATTTGATTACATATTAAAGTGTAAAGTAAAAATATTATAAAATTATCGAAAATTCAACACATTATATTATGAACTTTTTTGTTACATATACTTAACGTGTTTTTGATAGATACGGGCAGGTCACATTAAGGTTTTTAGACAAAAATGTAATATTTTGTTACTTCTTTTAGCAACTAAAAGGTAACTTAAACGATAATAATAAAAAACATTTCCGTCCCCTAAAAGTTTCGAGCTAACATAATAAAATTACTTCGCACTTTATATAAAATGTGTTACGAATGTGATGTGAATGAAATAAGTAAGTAAGTAAGCTAATATGCTTTTATAAGGAATTTTTTCTTAACAAATAAGCAAGTTTTTCAAATTCCTATAGTTGCAATTTTTCGAATTTTTTAAATTACGGTAACTTGCCTATTATGTAACTTTTCATTAGGGATACATTTTCTAAGGTATTTGCAGTAGTTTTAAATGGTATTAAAGTTTAAGTAAGCTTAATTGTATGAATGAATTATTATATTTTAAAAACCCAGCTTCCATTGGAAAAACGTAAAGTTTTAAAAATTAATAAGGGATTATAATTTACCCAACAATATTTTGGTTAAAATGCAAAAAACATGTGGTCACCTTAATAAGTAAATGTGTCAAGTGTTTGCTAAATATATGTATGTATTTGTATAAAAGTATCAGTATATACATAGTTAATATATGTATGTATAAGTATTTGAATTTATATAGTATAGAAAAAGTATGTTAATATAACTTTAACCTTATACACCTGTAATTTACATTGAGTATACATGGATTTAATTTGTTTAACTTCTTTATGGACCCCAGCACTCCAGCAGCATTGATTTCAACATATGAATTTCAAACTAAACATAAAAAAGGGTTGGCATATATACTCATAGCGTAGATACAAACGCACATACACACATGCACAAATGTTTACACACAAAGTTATTGTTGCCAATAATGAAATTGATACTTTTTTTCTTGTAGCTCTCCCTTTTCGTAAAGTAAAAAGACTGTGTTAGGAAATACTTTGATACAAAATGTTGAGCAAACCCTTTTAATACAGAAAATTGATTACGAAATATTAGTTGTATAAATAAATAATATATTGAATAACTTGTTGAAAATAAGAAAAAGCTTAATAGATTAAAGATGTACACATTTAAAAAATGTTTAGAAATTGAACGAGATGCAAAATGGTATGAAGAAATATTTAATGAGCCGAAAAGGAAAATGTTAGTATTAATCCATCGATTTAGAAAATTTAGAAAAACAATAATATTAAATATTAAATATATTACAAGCAAGACAACATGCCATAAATAAATAAAGAAAAAGAACGGGTTTTTTATCCCTTTGTCTTTTGAGGGCATTGCTTTCTTAGCTCCTGTGTAAATACCTTTAACTGTTTACCCTTAGAAAATAAAAAAGGAGTACAAGTTTTGTACTTAAGTTATGCAAAAAAACTTAAAGGACCTCTTTTTTTCTTTCTGTAATACTTTTTATTTTTGGTTTATTAAGAATTTTATTTTTTTTTTTAAGTAAAAAATAAATTTTAGAACTCCTCTTTATTAAAATTTTATGAAGTTTTTTATTATTATTTAGTTCGTAGTTGTTTTTTTTTTCAAACCAATAAACAGGTATTGGACTGAAAATATTTATAATAAATGACTTTATCTCAATTGTAGAGATATCATTTAAACATCTGTCAGATGTAAACCTTTTTAATATTGTAAGATAATGTTGTTATGCTCAGTTTTCCTTGTCGTTATCAGCAGCGTACTAGTGGTAGTTGTTTTTGTGTAATAAGCTGATCTCATTTCTCATAAATTACAAACAATACGTCTTAGGGACGTTTAGTAACCTCTAACAGCCAAACCTAAATCAGCGCGCTTAGCGTTGTGTAGCTGTTAAAAATTTTCATGCCCATACAAATTGTATGAAGCAAACCGAAACAACGCGGCGTCAGCGCCTTACAATTGAAAAATCCGATATTGACAGCACGTTGGGATTTGTTATTATTGAAAATTAATGCCACTTTAGCTATTTTTATATCAATCTAGCGATTTTTACTTCAAATTTAGCGATTTTCTCACTAATCCATGTTTATTTGGTTAAATTTTGTTTAAAAGTTAAGTTAACTTTACTGTTCATGACACAATGTTACGCTCTTATTTAGGTAGGTCACTTCGGCGTAAACACTAGACGCCATTCAACGCAACGCTCTACGCTCTTATTTAGGTTAGACTGTAAATAAGGTTTTAAAGTTTTTTGTTATTTATATTATTTTTCATTCAATTTTTAGACATTTTAAAAATTTAATATATGAAATGGGTTATAAACGAAGTTTAGGAGATGCAGAAATTACTAATATGCTACAGAGCGTGTTAGATGACTTAAATGTATCTGGAACTATAAGTGAATTACAAAATGAAATAATAACGGATGATGTTCATAGTGCTGTAGAATTGTCTAATTGTTGAAACTCTTCACATTTTTTTTGTCCAATTTATCTTCAAACGCTTCCAGAAACTCCATCTCGGCACTACTTGGTGATCTTTAAATAGCAGCAATTAGAAATTTGATTTTTCAAAATTTTTGAATCAACAGACAAATAAACTATAACGCCACCTGTCATCGCTGAGATTGATAGCATTATACAGAGTGTCCGCGGCAAGGTATACTACTTTGTTTTGCTTTCGTTTTGGTAAACATTAGTCCTGACAGTTCATATTTGGCAGTCGTGAAGTAGAGACATGGAGAATTTATTATGGAAAAATATTTGGCAAACCAACGTGTTTTAATCGTTAAAACATTTTATCAAAATCAATCATCGATTACTGTGACGATGAGAAGGTTACGTGAATTTTTTGGAAGAAACAACGTGCCAACAAGACACACTATTTATCGTGTAGTAAATGATTTCGAAGAAAGAGGGACTGTAGCTGATAGGCCCAAGCATGGACCACAACTTACTGAAAAGATCGGCTGAAAACATTACTGCTGCTCACGAAAGTGTTCAAAACAATCCATTAACCTCAATTCGACGCCGTACTCAGGAGCTTGGTCTTCAAAGAACAACTTTGGCCACAATTTGCACAAGGATTTGCATTTGTTTCCATTTAAGATTCAGTTGACACAAGAGCTTCTTCCAGAAGACCATTTACGCCGCCGTACATATGCCAATAGGATGTTAGAGCTCGCCCATGACAACCTCGATTTTCATGAAAAAATCATAATGAGTGACGAGGCACATTTTCATTTCAATAAAATAAACAGAATAGTCGGTTCTGGGCAATGGAAAGCCCTCAAATTATTCATCAGTCACCTTTGCATCCATTCAAAGTGACAATCTGGATGTACTTCTTTGAAACTGAAAACGGCGTAACGGTAACTGTCAATGGGGAGCGATATCGTGATATGATTGAACACTTTTTAACGCCACAACTGCATGCTTTGGGCTTGATTAACATGTAGTATCAACAAGACGGTGCCACATCGCATACAGCCAGGATTACAATGCTTTGCCGGCGGATACCCTGTATATTGATTGTATTCCGTTAGTTGTATTTCACGTTCTTATATATCTTTGGTTAAGTGGGTTTCTGACAATAATAAAGGTTTTTCTGTAAGAGAGTTATCTCTAATTTATAATATTTATTAAGCAAACCTTGTATATTTGTATATATTCCATGTTGTTGCCATGATTGTTAGGCTGTTGTATCGAACCTTATTTTTTCTTGCATTCATTTTATCCGTAGTTTTGTGATTTTCATCCAATCTTAGGTTCAGTCTGTTGTTCATTCTTACATAATTGATGCTTTTAACTATTATCTTCTTGGTACATTCGCTCGTTATATGGTTTCCAGGACATTTAAAGCATATTTCTTAATTTTTACAATCCGCTGATTTATGATTGAATCCTTTTTGCATTTAAAATATTGAATAATTTCAGTGCCATCGAAAATTCTACATTTCTTCAAACCAATATTAACTTTCATTTCTTTTACATATGAGTAATTATCTGTTTTAATTTTCGTGCTATTAATTGTTGGATTATCCTTTTTATGTTCAAATAATTTAGTTACATTCAATTTACTACTATATAATAACTATTTCATTTTTTAATTCTAAATTAATGTCTACCTTGATCCATAAATAATTATACTGCCTGTAAATGATTAATTCACATATTAAAGCATAATGTAAGATGACATTAAAAAATCAAACTAAAATAAATATTCACAATATTAAAATGTTTATGGGTACAAAGCTAAAAGTAGTTGACAGATTTTTGTACCAGGAATATTTTTCTTTAAATAACATTTTCTAATGACGACTGCTAAAGCAATCTTCTTTTTCTTATAATCCTGTTCTCCTCTAGAGAGGAGAAGGTTATTGCTGTAATTTCCTGATAATTGCTTTTTTTGCCTTGTTTCTGTTTCGTTAGAGCAATAGTGCCTTATATAAGTATGAATCAATATATATTCCGTTCAAAATTTATTGATCATATGATATGAATATAACTGAATAATAAACATTTTTTTGTCCCTTTGTCGGTATTTGAAATACTATTAAATATGTTTTTGTAAATGTGGCTGCAGGCAAAGTTAAACTAGACCATTGTCCAACCGGAACTAATTTAATAAGCATATTATTTTCTTTTTTGTAATAATTATAAATGTGATATAATTCAAAACCTTATCTTTATTTGCCCTAAATAAAATCCTTTCAAAATTTTTCAAATTACAAATCCTTAACAAACAAGAAGAGCTAAATACATTTTCGTTCATTAAAAAAAAAACCAAAAAAATATTCCACCCGACTTTTTGTACTTTTAAAGAATTTAATATTTTATTATACACTAATATTAAGTGTAATTAACACAACGACCACTTAATCTTAATACTAATACAAAGCTATTAAAGAATCCAATGGTAACTCCTCTAAACAAACTCCTTTCATAACTTGTTTTCGTTAAACACAAAACTTATACAAATGACAAGGAAAAAAAAAACAAAAACAAAATCTCAAGTTAGAAAATAAGAAAAACAAAGTAAAAGAATAAAAAAAGGTAAATCGATAAAGTTTTTGTTTTTGGTGCGTTTAAATAACAAAAATAAAAGGAAAATCAAGTCATCATAATTAACATTATGATAAAAATCAAAAAAGCAAAAAGTTTGTTAAAGAAATAAGCGAAAATGAACAAAAATAAAAAAAACAAAATGTTGATAACAAGCGAATGAACGACCCTAATTTGGAAAACTGAAATAAAAAAGCAACCAAAGAAAGTTTTAAACAAATTACCAGCAACATAATAATGAAAGTTTTAAAAAATAGTCACATAAAAACCTAAAACGAAATATGTTTGGATTCTTTGGTTTTTTTGCCACCCAAAGACAATATTTATTAGCAAAAAAAAATCTTTACAGATGTGCCAGCAATAAGGACGATTTGCAATCAAATTTCTACTCTTAAAATTTTTTTTTTATAATTTTCTACCTAAAGACAATGTTATGTAAATCATCCATTTATGCACAATTTCTACTACATTTTGTTTACTATAAAAATTGTTCCAAGTTATCGTTTTCAAGTCCAAAAAATGCCGTTGAAGGGAATGGAATGGTTACTTATATGTTTCACTTTTCTTTCAAGGCATTTAATAACGTTTGCGTTGCCAAAATTGTTGGCCATTAAAAATTAAAACCCATGAGCAAAAATACTTGTACATATAGTGTGTCAGCATTATATATATATATTAGTTTTGTAGGTTAGAGCATTACTTACCATTGATTTACATAGATATATTTTGATACAATAGCTGTATTCCAGATGATTTAATATAAATTTAACATATGAAAATAAAATATTGTTTTAACCCTCGGAGACCCATGTGTATGGTCTCGCCAGGCCTTTTTAGAGCTTACACAAAATTTTAATGTATTTACAATTTAGCTACAGACTTGAAACTTCAGGTACCCTCTTAAATATTGGTAGTTATTAGTGTATAAAATAAAAATGATGAAAATGCACATAAAATCATAGTTATAAGGACATTTTGTTGTACACATCACATTCGTAACACATGGATCTGGCTCACAAATATTTTATATGAAAAGCGAAGTAATTTTATTATCTTAGCTCGCTCTTTTTAGGGAACGGGAATGTTTTTTAGTGATATCGTTCAAGTTACCTCTTAGCTGCAAAAAAATTTATTTTTGTCTGAAAACCTTTATGTGGCCTGCTCGTGGCAATCATAAAATTTAAAGTATACATGTGTAAAAAAAAGATCATAATATAATGAATTTTAATTGAATATTGGGTCAAGCTGCAACTTTATTGCTTAGCTCAATCATGAAGCAAATGATGCTCCTCTGAGCAAACAAAGACTAGATTTTAAGACAGTGGAAAAAAACTATGATCGACTGTCTACCCGTAGCTATCATAAAACTTGATATTTATGAAATAAGAAGAAGTCATAAAACAATGAATATTCATTGCAAATTGCAACTAGTTAGAGTTAGAGTTAGGTTAGAGTTAGAAATTCATAGGTCTAATGATGCTATGTGATTTTTTATATTTGCATGTCAAATTTCTTGTTTGCATATTCGTAAAACAAAACAATTAACAATTGACTTATGAAACATTGAAAAGGATATTATACTTGTTTAAGCTATTTAGAAATTAAGTACAAATGATAGTTTGTGATTTTATAAACTTAGCATGCGAAATAAAGAACAGAACGGTACAAACAAGATGCAATTTTTAATTTTTACTTGATAATCAGCTTAATTTTTAATAAAGAATTATAATATTTTCCATTTAAAAGCATCAAAATGTATAGTGGGTTTGGTCAGACCCATGTATTACCAGACCCATGTACAATCGAAACGTGTGTATGACAAAGGGTTAAATAGTCAAACTTATAAAAGAATACTGGCTAGAATAAGATAAACAATATTTTAAACACAAATATATATATAAAAATATAAATTCTTTTGATATAAAATAATTTTTTTTATAACGAAACCTTTATTTTTTAAATATTTTCTTATATAAACTCGAAAAATGTTAATCACCTTACATTAAACAAACTTAATTTAACAAGGACAAAAGTTTGGAAAGTTAAAAACCAATTATATAGTTTAACAACATTTGGTTTGTAGGTTATTTTTTGCATCATGTTTATCACATCCCTTAAAAAACCTTAAATTTTTGTTACAATGTTTTTAAGACAAATTTCTAAAATCGTTAAAAGAACTTATAGAAAAAATCACTGATTAAAACTTAATATGATTTTAAAAAATAAAACTAAAGTTTACAAAAACTTTATAAATACTGCACTTTAGAGTAGATCATATTATAGATTATATTTAAATTACTTATGTTTCTCTCCTAACGATGTACATAAAGGTTCAAAATCTTATTTGCAATAATTATAGAAAAAGTCCTTAATTGGTAAATTTTTCGAACCCATTGTATATGAAATCCTAATTTTTATAATTCATTTAATAATTTCCTTAAGGACTTTCAAAAACTTCCTTTGTTTTCATTTGTTGTTATTTTTTCTACCTAATTTTGTATTATTTTGCTCTTGTTGTTTTTTTTTTTTTGTTCTATTTAATATTTTACTATTTTGCTTCGGTTTTTCTTTCTTTTCAAAATTTAATTGTTATGATTTCATGCGATAATTATAAGTTGTTTTATAAGCTTCCAACAAGCACAACAACTAGTAGCACAACAGCGGCAAAAGGAGAAGAGAAATGAAAAAGTGACACAAAAGACCTTTAGTGTTGAAAGTTAAACTAAAGTGGTTTGAATTTGTACTTTTGCTTATATTTAAAGGTGTTGTTTTTGAAAGTTGTACAAAGAATAGTGAAAGGAAATTTCAAAATAAGCAAAACGTGAGGACATTTATCATGCTCAGAACAATAACTCTGATGGACAGAGTTCAGAAAAAAATAAATAAATGGCAACGGTAGGGGATTTATGGTAAAAAAAAACAATAGCAACAGCAACAAGGGTTACATCACATAAAACATATGTATGTACGTAACAATAACTTCGAAGAAATATACAATATAAATTTTTAAGGATTCTATAGCTTAGACTTTCCATTTAATTCAAAAAAAGAAATTGGGGTGGGTCTGACATAAAAATAGTTTTAATTATTCCTAATCCTTTGCAATAAAATGTAAATGGAAAAACTTCAATGTATTTTTGGAAACGATTTTTTGTATATGGCCTAGTTTTAATTTAACGAATTCAACGTTATAGTTTTAGAAGTTTTCTTCTTTAATAGTTCTTTTGATAAAAGTGGATAAGTTTAATAATATTCAATACACGAAAACCTCAAATAATTTAATAGATGATATTATTAGATATCGCTATATTAGGATAATACATTATTATTAGTTGCAGTTATATTTAAGACCAATAATTTGTCGTTATAAAAAACATATGTATATACACAGAAAAAAATTACGTCCTAAATTTAAGATTTAAATGTTTGAATTTTAATGAAATCGTTCTAATTAATTTTAAAACGATTCATACTCAAATATTTTTTAAAAAAACATTACTAAATAAGGTCTATTTTTCTCAAGTTAAGACCTTTTAGTGTAAAATATCATTCTTGCATCAAGCGTTTTGTATTTAATTTAAAAAAATCCTTCCTCACCATACTTTTGACACTGCTACGAATTGACAGAGTACTTATGTTTTTTTATGTGTATTATTACACTTGCTTTTTAAAATGCTTTAAATTTTTAAATACTTTTACAAATTATGGTAAGCAAAATCAAGTATTTGGACGACACAAAAAGTTTTCTTTCAAAAATCGTAGTTAAATCTGTTTTACTATGCGCCAGCTGTTTAATTATATAAAACATCTATGTTAATTTTTTTTATCGTAAACTTTAACTAAAGTAAAATCTAACAGTGATAAACGACTGACTTTTTTGTACTAATTTTTAAGTTTGTTTTGTAAATTAAAGTCGAAAGACCTTGTGCCGGGGTAGGAAATATGACTCCAAGCCCTGAGCTGTTAATAATTAGAAAATTATTAAGAAATCTACAAGTCGTTTCAATAAGCACATTTTTTTAATTTACAACCAATTCTAATTAAGTTGATTATTCACAGTTTGATTTTTATAACACATGAAAAAAAGTATTTAGTGGGTTTGCTAACCGAAACTCTCATTACTACTTCAAACTGTTTATATATATATACATTCCTTTTACTTCTATAAGGAGCATAGGGCCGAAACTGTGATTGCATTAAATTAACTTTTTATGAAAATTAAAAAATAATAATTAAAAAATTACAAAACCTAACGAAAACCTAATAAGTAACATTTGAACATAACTTTGACATTTTTTTCAACAAAATGAACAAATTATTTTAGTTTAACTTGCAATATAGTGGCCTGCATTGTCATTACAATATACCATAATATTTATAAGTACTAATGAGAAAGAGAGAGACTAAGAGAGAGAGAGATATGAAATACTTTTTAAAAAATCTTCTTCAGAAGCAACCTGCCAATTTTTTGGCATTAGAATTGTTGCCACACGAGATTTAAAAATAAAAAAAATAACAAATTAAATTAAGCGCAACATATTTTAAAGAAAGAAAAACAAGCAATTTTTTTTTTTTTTCAAAAAAGGGGTCCAGATCATCTTTTTGATATTAGTTTTAGGTCATAGGATATATTTTCATGTTTAATCGTTTAATAAAAAAGCTTCTTGACTTTTTTTAAGTTTGTTTTTAGCTTTTTGATTTAAAATTAAGAAATTGTAAAAATATATATTTCCGTTAAGTATTGCAGTTATTAAGATTTCTTAATAAAAACGCAAAGATAATTGTACTTGCGATTTTTACAATTTAGCAGTTTAATTTTTTTTCAAAATTGTATTTTTTATATTTTTCCAAATATTAAATTTTTGTGATTTGCATACTATTTTCGAATTTAAATGATTGGAAAACAATACCGTTTTCTTTAAGATCAATCAACGCAAAAAAGCCAACAACATAAAAAATCGTATAAACAAGCTGAAGTAATTAGTATAATAATATACAAAAATGGCGTTCACGAAAATGAATTAGAACGATATTTTAATGAAATCCCTTAACAACGGCCAATACAACATAGAGAAAGACCATTAACCCAACATATTAAACTGTCCTACATTAAGTTGCCTTCTGGCTATATGGACAGTAAACATGTTGTTGTTAACAAGTTAAGATTATGACATACTTCAACTGTAGACGTGTGCGTAAGTTAGTGAGTGAATGACTATGTGTTTCATAATGTGTGTAACTATAATTGAGTAGTACGTGTTTAATGATTTTAGATCTTAATAGCACTTATAGGAGTATAACACTTGCATAAACATATGAATATACATAATAATGTAATGTCGTGTGTGTGTTAGGATATTATTCTAATACATGCACTAACACACCTACACCAAAAACATTGACAATAAAAGTGAGGTCGGTATGTATTATAATCGTAAAGTATTATTACTTATTTCTTATACACATTCATAAACGAATGATAGTTGTACGTTTAAACACTTAAACTAGATGTGCGTGCATGATGTGATATTTTCGTCTGCTGGTGATCGTTCTAAACTAAAAATGTTATGCCTGCAAAGTAGGTAATCGTTGTTTGAAAAACTGCATGTGCGAATCGCAAAAAAAAGCTAAAAAATTAAAAAAACCGAAAACTTTACAAAAGTTATTTTTTTTAGATTTTTTTAACTAAAAAGGACACAGCATTAGTTGATACAGTCGTTCAGTTTAAGTAAAACCATTGATTAATTGTATATCATTATATATGTATGTCATTGTTTATATTTTGTTTTTATTAAGTTTTTTTTTGGTAAAACGTATGCATTTTTATATTCAAAACTTTACTTTACTTTTATTTAAATGATCCTGTTGTTTCTCTTTTAGAATTCATTTAGTTTCGCCACCAGATCTTTTGTTATATTTAAATAAACTTTTTGTTTAAATCTTCTTAAAAATAAATTTCAAAACTAATATAGCCATATTGGAAAAAAATTACTTAAATGGTTTTCTTATATGACTCTAATGTGCTCTCTAGTTTGTACACTTTTTTAATACTATTTGTAAAGCGTTCTGAATTACTACAAGCTAAACATGTCACAACCTTTAAATTCGGCTTCACACGGTTTTACAAGTCGTATGATTTTCTTTGAATTTTGTATTAAAATATCATATATAACTTATCCGTTTATCTTTTATTTTTAAACAAATAAAAAAAACTAACTAATTAAACAAACTAATATTTTTTTAATCTAAAAAGGTTGAAAAAAATCTTGTTTTTATAAATAATATCTATGTTTTAACTGTTTTGTTTTGACATATGTCTGTGTATTGGATATTAAATAATTTAATATATAAATGTATATAAAGGTAAGACATACACATAAGCCTAAAAAGACATAGGTATAATTTTTAAAAAACTAAACTATTTTTTTATTACTTTTTCGTAAACATTTTTTCATTACAGTGTTTTTTTAAAGTTTAATTTTTATTGTTAAATTCATAAAAGTCTTTGTAATAATAACACAAACAATTATTTAAATTACATATCTAAAAACTGAGAACTCTTGTATTTAACTATTTGAAAAGGTAATGTTATTAACATACTGGTGTAACTTATCTATAAATAAACATACGTATTAGAAATGGGCAAATGCAAAATAAATATCGATATTTTTTCCATCGATATTTATTTCAATATCGTTGCCGGTCGAAATATATCAATTTGAAAATATCGATATATCAGTATTTCGATATTTTTTGTAAATTCATAGTATACGGGAAAAACGAACTTTATGTAACAAAAAGTAATTTTTTATTGATGTTTGACGGTGAACAGAAAACTATATTTGTGATTAAACTACGAAGTAAGGCACTGCAATAATTGAACCAGTAATTATTAGATACTGACATAAGGATGACCCTCTGTTTGATATGTTTACCTGTCAAATGGCTTCTACTATCGAAGACACCGAGGAAGACTGACAAACTAAATATATAAGGGCGACTTCAGAAAGAACAGGCGTAAAATGCTAGACACACACAACTTCACATCGTTAATGGTTTGTATAAAATACGTTAAACACAAAACAATGTAATCGAAACATTATCCACAAATTATGCACAATAGAACAGCTAACGCTGAATGAATGCAACTAAAAAATTGTATATAAAATTTTTAAATTTTTACTCTTGGGAGTTACGGGTGTTAATTTAAAAAGAAACATTTCTAAGGAATTTCTGATTGTTTGATATCAATAACGCATCCATACGACAACGGGGGGACTAAGAAAACTTGATTTCAACAGACGAACAGGCGGACTTGGCTAAATCGACTTTTCTAACTATAAGGGTTTAGAATGTATATACTTTATAGGGTCGCAAATGAATATTGTAGAAATTACAAACGGAATGACAAACCTATATATAGCCTTGTCACCTGTGGTGAAGTTTACAAAAATATCGATATATTGATATAGCGATATTTTTTGCCTAACCCTTATATGTATAGACCAATCGTTTCAGTTAAAGCAACACAATTTTGTTTATATATATATAGTTTTTCTTGTCTCATATGTTTGACAAATATTTTAACATATATCGCTATAAAAATCTTTTGAAATTACAAAAAAAAGAAAAACTAAAATAATAACAGCAATAAAAAACAATATTCGCCAACAAAGGAAAAAAACAACAACAACAACAAACAAAACACAAAAGCTGTAAGGTGTTTACAATAGGCGAATAACACTTTCATTAATACAAACGCAAATACCTTAACACTTCTAACGAATATATGTACTTATGTTTGTATGTATGCGTGTAAATATCTTTCACCTTAGCGAATATTTCTTAACTAAAGAGTTTTTTAATAAAAATCTAAATGCAAACAATGGTTTGCTAGTGAGAGGGTGGGAATGTATACGAATGTTAATTCAATATATGGGTTAAATACACATAAAGTTTTACAAGAGAATTTATATATGTATGTATGTTCATACGTATAAGTTAGTGTAAGCTAAAGTACTAAGCAAAATACAAATTGCGTTTGTCATATTATCATTACATATATCTGATTTTGTTTTCGTATTCGTTGTTGGTCCTTTGTTTACATGTAGAGAGTACATTGAACGTAACCGTACTATAAATTCGTAGTAAACATTTTTGATATATTTTTTGCTGTTGTTGCTGAAGTAGAAATGCCCAGCATTAAACGAAAAAAAGCTTTAAAATCGAGTAATATATATATATATTATAGAAGGCAAAAAAAAACTATTACTGTCCTAGGACAACAAAATATATTATTAACAATATATTTCACGTATCAGCTTAAAAGAGAGTGAAATTTTGTAAGAGAAGAGTAAAAGCTTTCGGTTAAATATATTTTTGGGAGAATAAGGATCTCTCTTACATTAGCTTTCATACTCTTAGCTCTTTTTCCCTGGTTACAAATATAAAGTCAAAACAAAAACATAAAGTAAGCACGCGAAGGCAAATTTACTTGCACACTTGTTAAAAAGTTAATTTCTTCTCATATAAGTGTGTATTTCTATTAGAAATTAGAACATGATAGGAATTATACGAAAAGTTCTTTATAATATTGAAAATTAATTTCATGGCTTACAAAAAATCTTATAATTTTCTTTAAATTGAAATATTATTAAAAATTCTCTACAAATAAAATATTTGCCGATTTTTTAAAAAAAAATATTTTTTTATTTAGAGAAGAAACATTTCTAACGGAACTGCTCTAAAAAAGTTACATAAAATTTTAAATGGAAAAAAGGATTAATGAAAAATTGTAATTAAAAAAATTCATACAAATTTTCTATAAAATTGTAAAGTTCTTTTTTTAATTTTCATAACAAGAAAATTTTGCAAAAACCTAAAAAAGGTTTTAAGTTTGCTGGAGAAAGAAAATGTATGAAAAATATTCTGAACTAGAAAATTTGCTGCAAATTTTTTCATATTAAACATTATTTAATATACAAAAAAATTCAATCATGCAAAAAAGTGAAATTTTGTAGCAAAAGAAATATTTCAATTATTTTATAAAAAAATTAACGCCCATATTCTTTATAAAAGAAAATTTTATTCAAGAAGTTATATTTGTAAACATACTAAAATTTTTATTAATGAATTTTATTCTGGCTTAAAGTTCTTATATTTTGAATGTGTGATGTTATAAATAAAATTCATTAATAAATTTATAATAAATAAGTTCAATAAAAAATATGAAAATATGACAATTATACTAAAATTCTTCTCTATAAAAATATCTTCTAGTTTTTTTTTAATGAAATTTTACCTTGGATTCAGTTATAATTTTAAAGTATTACAAATTATTGAATTAAAAAGAACAGACAAGTTTTTAACGAAATTTTCACTGTTGCCTCGTATAACTCTTACTGCTTGTTATAGTAATAGTTTGGTACTCTTTTCTTTATTGTTACTAACTATTTATTACAACTAGTTTAATATAAGACTTAAGTTCTTTTGGCATATTAAACACTTTTATAATGACCACACATCTGTAGCTGAACATTACACACATACACACACTCATACACATTACTTATTACTCATACATATACAAACGTATCTACATATTCACACTAATACTACCTGGTTAAACGGAATTAACATATGACCCTGGGCATTTACATACAATAAGCCCAAATTTCTACTTTTTTATTTCTATTAATAATATAAATATAATGTATAACTTCTTTTTATATATTTTTTTTCCACTAATAATTTTTCATTTCAATGTTAAAGGTTTAAGAGCAACGTTTTGTGTGATAGTTATAAAAAAAGTTAAGAATTTAATACTTGGTATTACAGTATTAATATTTATTAAATTCATTTTAAGTAGTAATAAATGCTTGGAAATGGAATATAATTAACTTCCTATTTTTTTTTTTAATAGTAGAATTTATATAAAATTTAACACAAAGATCTCTAGCCTGATTAAAAAAATTATTTTGATCCCCATATCTACACAAAATTAGACAGGTGCGCAATTACTTATATTCGTAATAAGTGATAGATGTAGTGGGTAAAAGGTTTAAAACTTCCATGCGATGACTACAAAGATACAAAAACGAAATAAAAAAAATCTATCAATTGAGAAATTATATGAAAAAAATTGATAGTTAGGCTTAAAATTTATTAGGCGTCAGCCAGCAAAGTTTTAAATATATTTCCAACAGTTTCATTGGGTCTTAGGTAGAACCTATATGGGAGGTAGGACCAACTGGTTTTACTTTTGCATCAAAAATGTTCTTTCTACCAAACTTCGTTAAAAAAATATTAAAACTGAAATTGTGATTACGAAACTAACATGGACATGGGTTCTGAGAAATAAACATAGGTTTTACGACTTAGAAAATAATTTTATAAAGATTTAAGTATTCTAAGAACGAAATGGAACTGTTTCGTTTTCATACAAATTTTTGCAATAAATTTAATTAAAAATATAAATCTTTCCAAATAAGTTGATTCTATTTGACACTTTACGCTTAGTTTGCTAAATTAAAACTTATCAATATACTTTTATAGATTAAAAAATCGAAATCGTACATATTTATATTAAATTTAATTAAATTATTTTTTAAAGTAAACTAAAAGTAAATAAAAGTTTAACCTAAGCATTTAGAAATGGTTTTTATTGACGGCAAATTTTAAAAATATGTATTAGAAATGTGAATTATTCGCTTATAAAAGTTGTCTTAATTTTCATATAAATGGAAATTCGAGATATAATGATATAATGCACGTTTCTTTAAATTGGGTCAAATTTTGAAAAATCACACTTTGACCCATTTAGTGTGCCTCAATCGAGTCAAAATGTAATGTCGGCCCCCCACTACTTTTGGAGGGCCGACCCACCTATGCCAGTGGCCCATCCCCTGGAACCACCCTTGGGGGGTTCCCCATACAAACATTTCAAA
>NDXZ01049955.1:0-10608 GCA_003055125.1 Paykullia maculata
AGAGAAAACTGACATACGTTGGTACAGTTCGAAAAAGTAAACCATTTATCCCCCCGAAATTGCCTGTTTTCAAAAAAGTTCCTTTATACACTTCTACATTTCCTTACAATTAATTGCTTAATTGGTTTCATATATCGGTCATAAAAATGAAGGTACCATTTGAAATTATTGGCTGATAAAGTACAAAACGAAAGACAAATCGATGGCAAAATGTCGTATTTTCGAATATGATTGATATATCCGCATTGAATGTATTTTATTATCTGAAATCGATGTTTCATAGGCACCAATTAATCCAAATCGTAGGAGACCATAATTTGTACGCCAGCTGAGTTTTTCCTTAGCTTAAGAACACATGATATAGATCTCACTTACTTAAAAATAAATCATCAGCAGAGCTTCTGACTGTAATTAGAACATCATCTTCTGATTGTATAGCATCTACTGCTACTCTACTCTACAGCTGCTGTATATCCAAATAAGATAATGTGCAGCAATTTTAAATGCAAATTACAGCAAAAAATAATTTGCTCATTCTGTACTGAGAACGAACGTTTAACAAATTTTCCACCATTTCTGTAAATTTTTACATAAAAATAAAACAATAAATATGGGTGGACCAAAATGGTCCCAAACCTAAGATTTGTAACTTTTTATTTTTTTTCATCATCCACTTATCATAGATAATTGAAAATTTGTTAGAAACAATAAAATAAAAAAATACCACGTGAGCTAACGTGTTATGTTGATATCTTGAACGGTTGCGAAGTTAAAGCAAAAAAAAAAAAAAATTTACCAAAATGGTCCAAACCTGCCAGCAGGGTTAAAATTGGTTACCCCTGAAATAATACCAAAGAAAACTGCCATATAGGTCGAGGTCTTGCATCACTCTTCCTTTCTTTATTCTGCTGCAAAATGTTCCTTTTTTATTTCAATTAAAATTCTTCTTTATTGACTTTTGTGCTTCGGTTTTAGTCTTTAAGTTGTTGCTGCTGCTGCAAAAAAAAAACAATTTTTATTTTAAAAAAATTTCAATTTTTATTAAGATATTTCTTTGTGATTTTGTTTACTGTTTATCTTTTTGCTTCATTCTTTTAAATTTTGTTAGTAGTTTTCGTAATGTCAGTTTGTTTAATATTGAATTGTTTAGTGTACCAAATACATATATAAATACATACATACATTGTATTGCTAAGGAATTTTGTCGATGCACAGATACAGCTTATCTGTGTATCTGTGTGTTTATGTGTTTAAATTTCTTTAATTTTTTAATTGACCTCAAGTCTATTGGGTCTTTGTATTTTAAAGTTGACTCTTTAGAGATAAATATTAAATAATTACAAAAACATACATATATTTCATAAAAACTGCTTCATTTTCCTTTTGCAAAAAAAAAAACCTAAAATAGCAACAAAAAAAAATATTATTTAGTTTTCGAAGTTGTAGGCAAAAAACAAGTTATATGAACGTTTTAATGTTTTTTTTTCATTCGTTGCAAAAACTTATGTTTTTAATTAACTCGAACAAAAACAGAATTGTTTTATTTTATGCCAATAAAATTTTTGTTTATTTATTTACCAGAGTAATTGTTTTCCAAAGATATTTTTCTTTCAATAGAACGTTTTTTAAGGTAAAAAAACAAACCTTTTTTGTAAAAAAGCTTGGGTTGACAAATATTTTGACTAAAAATTGCATCCGTTGGAATATGATTCACAAAAACGAATTTATTCAATTCAGATGTTATAATAAAAATTGTAACTCCTTTATATTAAAATGAATTTTTTTTTTTTACAAAAATAAAATACGAATTAATAAATTCCTAAAACCAAAATAATTATTATTATAAATAAATTATTCTAGAAAGATAAATAAGAACTTTTTTAATATAAAAACAGATCTAAAGTGTGAAATTATTATAAAAAATGTTCAAAGCAAAATATTTGTTAAAGCTATTTAATAAATTAGAAAAGATATTATTAGGCTAAAACTCATTACACATTTGACCTTCTACTAAGCGTAAGGTTTTGTTTTCGTAGGAAATATATATTACAAAAGACGGTATCTCACAGACGTCTTTACCATCTGCTACTTTATTACGTCTTTTTAAAAGGTATTTATAACATTAATTGTTAATTGATTCCATTTCCACTTTAATTCTGTTAGAAATTATATTTACAGATTTGCTGTTGTTGTTGTAATATTGTTTACGTTTTATTTTATTTATTTATTTTTATTTTTTTTAATTTATAATCAAAAAACATTTCCAAAAACACCCCAATTAATATTAACACAATAAAGACACGTGCCACACTATTCGCTCTATTCACACTTGCACACATTAAATCTATAATAAAATATGGTTCACAAATAATAAATCATTGAACTTTATACAATATTGTGTTGCTTAACTAAACTACAATTATTTCCGGGACCTTTGTATACCCAGTCGCAATGACATTTTCATATTTGTTATCGCACATTTGTTAAACTTTCACGCACAATAGTGAATGACATAAAACAAGAAGAAGAAGTAAAAGAAGAAGGAGGCATAGCACTAATTTCATTGGGTACGTGAAAATTGTCGTTGTCGTGCATAAAGAGTATTTTATTCATAAAAAAGTTTTTTTTTATTTCTATTTAATGAAACCTGAAAGAAATAATGTGCGGCGCGTTGTGGCAATAAAACATATTTAGAATTTTTATATTCGTGTTGCGTGTCATTTGTTATATATTTTTAACGCTACCAACCGAAGCGAACCTTTCTCGGCCTACGCTGGTACGCTACGGTCTTTTAAATAACCTACAGTCAAAAAAAACATTTGTAGGTAGGGAATTCGTGGGCAATACTCAAACAAACTAATATACTGGTAAAAATCATAGATTTTTGATGTGACAGAGTTTTAGAATCCTAATAACCAAATATATTTTGTGGCTGCTGTTGTAATAATAATGGACTTAGAACAAACATCAAGTATCATTAATGATCAAATCCACTATCATTAGTTAACTATTTGTAAACTAAAATGATAACTATTGTTTAACTAATACGGACATTTGGTTCTTTCGCTAAGCCATTGCCATTATGTAGCTAATGACAGTGAATTTGGGCATAAGAGAAGCAAAACTTTAAACATTCAGGCAAATCACACATTCAGTTTGAGCCATTCCCCTTCTAGCAGAAGGAAGCTTATTTTATACTTCATTAGTTTACTAATGACTATGATTTAGCCAATGAGCTTTTGGGGCGAACTTAACAGTCATTAATTAACCATTTATTAACTCATAAAGGTTGCCATTCTTAAACTAATTCTTTATATTCACTTTGCACTGCTTAACTAAAAGTGGTACATTGCTACAGCATAATTTAGGCAACACATATGTTATCCAACTAACAGTTAACCAAGGGCTTTTGGTGGCTTAACTAATGGTAAACTTAGAACTATTAATAAAATACCATTATCTAAGTAATTGCCTTTAGTTAACTAATAAGAGTGAATTTGGGCATTAATTTGCCATTATTAAAGACAGCAAAAGCCCAAATTAGTTAAACAATAGTTAACCTTTTAGTTTACAAACAGTTGACTAATTATTGTGAACTGGCGCCTTCACTGACTTCAGAAGGACGAAAAAAATACTTGGAACATAAACTGATGAACTTTTGTTTGCCAGTCATAAAACATAATTACAAAATAATACCTTTAATTCCGTATGTAGTGTGGCTTTGTTAACTATCCACCATAATTGTCAATTATAATTTTTATAACAAATATTAACATTTAAGTTGGATAAGCCTTTAAGTTTCGCCAATAGTTTTCTATGCAGTAATTTATTCAGGTGCCACACATCCATTTGCAAGCATTAGTAATTGTGTGGTGGATATGTTTGTATGGAGAAGTGTAGTTATGTGCTCATGTACATGTGTGTCAGCTTGCAAAAATTTACATTATATATGTATGTACCTTTGTATGTACTATATGTATGTATATGTGAGTTAATATATTTTTAATATTCACTAATTACTGGCTCCAGCAATTTTTTTTTAAATTTATAATTTACAATAAAAGCGCACGCACAAAATATTTGTAGTGGTTTGTGGTTTTGTGCATTAAAGCAAAAACCAAGTTACACACAAATACAAAACATATCTGTATAAAGTAACATTTTGTTAAAATACTGGAGAAAAAAAAACAAATGATTATAAAAAAATGTTGAGCAAATATAAATGGAATCAAAATATTGTTGGCGTATGGTAGTACCCTTTTAAATATATCAAGCTTAAGGAGTAGATTAATTAATACACTGTAACAACAACAAACACAAGCAAACGCACTTAGGCCAGGGCCACGCAATGAGCGGCATTTCTGTGTGGCCACTTCAGTAGTATTCCATATGTTTTAATTTTTTGCCGCCCACTGCTCAGCCGCTTATTGCGTGGCCCTGGTCTTAGAAGTGTGTTTTTAGAAAATACACACATATGTATGTGTGTATTCAAATAAAATGTTTGTATTTCAATACGATTTATTTAATTTATTTACCCAATTCACAACCCCCCATTGCATTTTGTATCGTGTATTGAGAAACACTTTTGATTTATTAACTTGTGAACGGCCAGTTATTATATATATCGATGGCATTTTTGTATCAGTAAACGTCAAATGTCGGATGTAGCCGAACTCGCTTTTGTTTTGCCTAAAGAAAGTTCGGTGCATTCGTTTAAGTATTTACGTTTTAAACTAAAAAATAATTTTATATAAATGAACTTACCGTCTTTATTGTATTATTTTCCATTTTGTTTGTTTGTTTCTTTTAAAAAATAAATACTTGATAATCTTCTGTGTCTCAAATTGTTCATTCACATGAAAATTATATTTTTGAGGTTGCAAACAGTGTTACCATTTTAGCACTTTTCGTTCTACTTTCAGCACTTCGTTTTGCCAAAATGTATTAGGCTGTTTATGTGAAGTATTAAGTTTTTTGAAAAAAAAAATTATTTAAAAGAAAACAAAGATGCAAACTACATATTTAAATTAAAGATAAGATACAAAAAAAATTTCGAATTCTCAATTTATTCTGTAAAATATTTAGCGCAATTTAGAATTAATTTCTGGTAACACTGATTATATTCGACTCGAACTAAACATATAAAAATCAGTTGTAATGTTGTATAAGATTTTTTTAATGAAAATTACCAACAACACTTTAACAATACTGTAAATAAATTTGAAAATACGATTCATACGACGATACGGATGAGGTTTTGAATTGGGTAATTGTTTAATATTGATAGTGTCATCTAGTCAAATTTAGTTTTAATTTCGTATTAGTTTCTTGGACAAATTTCAAGTAGTTTTTTTTAATATGTTTAGTTTTTTTTTAATTTTAAAAATGAATTTAAAAATGTCTTCTTTTTTGTGGAAAGATAAAAAAAAAAGTTTTCTATGTTTTATTATGAAAAATACTAAGATAGTAATCATGTTCTATTTTTATTTTAAGATTTTTGTTTCTATAAAACTTTAATTCATTACATTTTTTTCCCATTTTTCAAAAGGTTAACAAAATAGGTTTCATATGAAAATTTTTGGTTAAAATTTTTTTATAAAATAACATTTTAGTGTGACATAAAATTGAAGCCCTATGTATAAAATAAAATATTTTAGTAATTTAGAATAAAAGTGATTGCTGTGATTTTTATTTTTTTACAAATTATTTTTTTTTTAATAAAAATAAATATTATTTTTGTAATAATTTTTAATCTTTAGTCGAATTTATTTATTTATTTTAAACGAATTTTTTATTTATTCTGGCTGAAGATCATTTTAAAATTTCTAAATTATGAAGAAATTGATTTCATATTAATGATATAAAAACAAAGAGTTACACTAAAAATACAACAACTGCTACATTGCCATTAGTTTGATGGTTTCAGCAGGACAAATACATGCGATAATGTTGAAGAAGATAAACAGAAAAAAGCTTTAAATGGTTGAGGTGAATTTCGTTCTCACTCACCTAGCGATAGAAAATATGAATAGCGGCGACTATCAGTCACCATATTCTATTTCCTAATAACTTTGAGTTAAATATATGATATTTACATCCAACACTAAAATACCGATCAAAGAGTGCTGATGATGAAACCGTAGCTGGTTTCGAAAATGCATTCCACTTGGCTAGTGTCGGGAAACTAACTTTTTCAGTATATTCTTCAATTGTCACAAAAAAAAAATAAATTTCTTCATAATGAAGAAATTTAAAAATGAACTTGTGCCAGTTTAAATAAATATTTTATTTTATAATTAAAAAAAATGTTTCGTAATTTCTTAATAAAATAAAAACAAGTAAGAGCACTATATTCGGCTGGTATACTTTTCCTTTTCGTATAAAACTGTATTGAAAATCGTTATTTTAAGGTATGTACTGAAAATGCATGCTTGTATTTTGTGCAAAAAAAAAGTATATTTACAGTAAAATTGCATGAAAAGAACAAACATGTAATCTGATGAGGTATCTAACAATAAATTATTTATTCAGTTTTTATTTTAAAACCCAGAAACTATTGAAGAAAAAAATCTCTTGTTATTTGTCAGGATATAGACATAAATCCAATAACACTTTATTCAATATTCAATAGCAGACACAAGCATACATATGTACATATGTAAATATACAATATATTGCAATATAATGTTTCTTTGCTTGTTTAAACAAATACTTAAAAATGCCAATTAAATTAGATAAACTGTATAAAAGGGATCAGATACACAGTAGCCAATAAATGTAAGGAATCTTTAACAAATACTCAAATGTATGTTTGTATCTATGATACACTCTGTAGCAATTTACAATAAGCCTACTAGACACAAAGCCTCTTGCCAATAAATATGGCTACCAGCAAAATAACTTAATGAAAAATTGCTACAAAAAAATATCCCCCCAGAAAAAAAGAAACGAAAATCTAACGGTTTAATGAAAAATCGCTTTTTGTTTGTTTTTTTTACTTAAAAATCATTGGAAAAATATATTTGGTGGATTTACATGGTCTATTATCTTGTCGTATTGTCATACTGTCGTAATTTTTTTAAACTTTAGAAATTAATCATGTTTCGTCTATTTAAAAATTAAAAAAAATTACAACCTTGCAACTTCCTTTCCCTAATAAGACTAAAAACATACCGCCTAAAACTGACTGCGAATTTACCGCAAATTTGTATGGACAATTTTTAAAAGATTATTTTATTTTTGCTTCGACTTGTGGCGATTTTTTATTAAAGTGCTTTTGCCAACAGATTTTGCAATACCATTTACTTAATATTACAAATACAGGCAAACTGTGATCAACCTGTGATGGTGCAAAAATCCTTAATTTTCTCTTTGTAATTAATTACTTTTAAATTTATCATTCTATTTGCTAAAGAAAAAAAAATATAGCAGCTTAGGAAGTCTGTCATTGGAGGGCTGCAACATGACATTTTTTTTAACATATTACAGTGCTGTGTAATGATCACAATGTAATACTTGTACTGCACGTAAACACATATACATACATACATACATATGCACGTCATTTACGTATAGATGTATCTTATGCACGAGTAAATCTATAACATACGAGTAAATATTGCTCTTAAAAAATTACCAGCCTAATACTGAAATAAATAAGCTAACGAGCAAAATAAAAAGAGGGAAAAAACACTATAAAAACTCTAAAATAAAGACAAAGCGAGAATATTTATTTATTAGAAGGAAAAAAAAACACAAACGCAAACATTCAATTCCACAACTATTGAAAAAAAAATACAGAATAAGGATTTATGTCTGCGTTTCTTGTAAACGAAAATATGTACATAAAAATGGCGGCAGCAATAGTAAAAAAGAAAATATACAGAAAACTTCAATAGAGTCATATAACTTTTATGCTGTTCGTTTTTACAAATGGTTGAGTGCGAACATGTTCTTAGCTTTTTCAGAAGTTGGGCGAAAGAGAAAACAAAAAAATCAGGGACATGTTTAAAATTTAGAAAAACAAAAGAAAGTTTTTAAAGAAAAAATTTAAAATATTCAAAGATAATAATGATGTTGTTGCTGTTAATGATGCCGCATTTTAGTGTGGCAGCTACAATAAGTTTAGCTGCACATAGAAAACAGATTCATTATGGCAACCGAATTCTGTGCCAGTGAAATAATTTTAATATTTTGAAAATTATATTATTCTTTTGTGGTTATAAAGTTTCTAATGCCAGAATAATGTAAATTATTCAGTGCTGACTATAACATAGAACTTTTGTAGCGAAACTCTGCAGCTGTAATTATCAAATTATACTACATATTACAATTAAACCTTAACGATTGGCAATAATTCTAGTTACCATAACCAAAAGTGTTTTCTCTGTGTACATTTGTTGTTTGGCTTATTGCATCCACTAATAAGGATTAGAAACACAAACTGTCACGACATATTAGTTCTAAAGCATCTCAACAAAAACTTTTACACCATCATCTTACGGACAGACGAATAAAAATATTTTCTATATTATGGTAACAGCTGAGAACATAAAATGAGCAGAATGTAAATAAATAAAATCACAGTGTCAATTGCAAACAAAATTAAGAGCCTGTAAACTATGGGAATATGACTCGTAATAAAACTTCTGAAGTCAATTTTATTTTAAACCTCTTATATTATTTTTATCAACGCGAACGCAACATTAAAGCTAAAATTTTGTTGTTTAAAACTTTTAATAATTAATTAATAAATATACGATCTACTATATCTATAAAAGATTTTGTTTTCGGAAATGCGAAGAGGTCAAATTAGGTCAATAAAGTAATTTTTTTAGTTTTACTTTTTGTTTGGAAACAGCTCTAATGTGAGCCATTGCACTAGTGCAATTTGCATTCTCATTTATATTTTGAAAATCTCAATACTAAAGAGATGATAATTCACCTTTAAAAATTATGCACAGACTGACTAACTGTCTGTATCCTGTATCATTAGGTACGAATCCGCTTGCCGGATCTTACTATAGCAGGATATGAAGATTATTCCCGCATCGCATCGGCGTACCTTTCCTATGATACATCATCAGGTTCACAGCCCCTAAAGAAAGTGGAATAACTGATCAATTATAAGTAGGCACTAAATGACACAACACGGAGTGGGACAACTACCGCTTGTATTTATGGAAGAACACGACTTGTTAGTACTCCAAAAAGTTGTCACGCCAACCTTTGTTAATGCACGAAAAGCAGAGGTGATTACGCTGTGCTCTATTCAGATGCTGGAAAGAAAGGGGCCATCTAGATCGGTATTTTGGATAGATCATAGGCCGAAAATGAAAAAATGTTTACAAGAGTGTGAGAGTTTTGAAGATTACAGATTGTAAGAAATACAATAAGTATCTTTCTTGCGTAGACTGGTGCTTTTATGTGATCAGAGTACCTATAGTTAAACAACCGAACATAGTAATTTCAAATACCATCAAACCAAGATGAAAATCTTGGAGAATGATGTTAGTAGACTGTGTCTACAGGAAGCTGAAGCGGCAGCACATGTTATATGTGAATGTCCAGCCCTGGCCAGTACTAGACCGAAGATCACAGGCAACCACACACATAGTGTGTAAATGAATGAGAAATTTAAGCATCAAAGAAATGTTAACAATTACGAAAGAATATATGATAAGCAAGAAGGCCAACAGTCTCAAATCGCTAGAGGTAGGGTAAAGGCTTGTCATAGCGCTTGACTTAGTGTTAGTCTGACACCCCTCCATACTAGTCTGTGGTCTGTGCCTTAGGCAGCTAAGGGTGTCAAAAACATGCCCAGTATCATTGTCATTATTATCATTATTTTAGAAAGCATTTGTGAATTACCGATCACAAAATCATTTTATACAAATTTTAAAATACATTACAATTTGCCAGATCATTGTTAAAAACCATTTTATAATGTAAATATCCTGCAATAAAAAAATGCATGAAATTTAAACAAATTTAATAATAAATTTGTAAAATATTATTTAAAAAAATAGCCAAGAACTAACTAATTCATTAAATTATTAAGGTGTGAAATTCTATATTTTTTCTCAATTTTACTTGGGTTGTTGTGGTGCAGTCTAAACCGTATAGTGGAGTACATAAAAATACAACATCGAAATATATGTACATATGTATTTGCTTCTGCAACATCGTACCTTATGCTGGCTTTGTGGTCATTTTTGGTACACACAAGTTCGATACCGAAAAAAAGCAAGAAGAGTCTTCTAAGCATTGTTGTGTCAGTTTCTAAGTTTACTGATGCCAAATGTGTTATACCAAAAGTAACTTTAGTCTGCATTTGAAAAATTTTGTTTTAATCCAAATTAGGACAAACATTAAAACTACAAAATTACAACCACAACCAGAGCAGAGCAGAGCCGCTTTAATTTAACATGGAAATTTTTAGTAAGTAGCAACTGTAATAAAATACATACATAAATACGCAAATACATACATACATACATACATACATATATATGTATACAAAAAGAACCAAAATTGGTTTAAAAAGAATCTCAACACATGTGTGTAAAAATAATTTATGGTTTTTTGTGATCTTTTTCTGTGGTTTAA
>NDXZ01050003.1:0-10570 GCA_003055125.1 Paykullia maculata
AGCTGATAATCAGCTGGGACAATAGGACTACCTTGTATATTATATCATGGCATTTAAGCTAACAAAATTTTTTAACGTGTAAAAATAGTTTTTATTTTTTGACAGTTTCTTTACTACAAGACAATAAAAAAATGTGTAAATTATACATCTGTAGAAAATTAAATAGCAAATAATATTTATGGTCAAACGTTTTTTAATAAAATGTCTGTTTGCGATTACAGCTTTAATAATGATGATAAGCGGTGTTCTACTCCTACATTTTGATTATTTATTACTTGATAAGATTTCCGTTATAAATTCTATCGATCAAAACGTGTTCCCGGAAAAAACAATAATATTACTAAAAACCGTAAATAATATCTGTGCTGGTGGACTTCTCCTAGGATACGTTATCGTTTTGATAGCTTTGATCGGGTTGGTGGGTGTTGTACATGAAAACAAACCATGTTTACTGATTTACGCTATATTTATGTCACTTTTTATGGTTTTACAAATAATCCTTGTAATGTGGATTAAATCAAAGCTTAATGAATTTAATTTTGCTGCAATTGAAGTACTTAATATGACCTGGGTAGTCTTACTAAACGAATTGCAAAAACAATGTAAAACTTATTACAACTGGAAGGAAGTCTATTTAGAAGATGAAAACATTTATGATAATTTTAAACGTATTTTTTGTAATATTTTATTTAGTGAACATCTGCAAATGCTGCCTACTTTACATCGTTACCTCGGATATAGGAAATGTGTAATAGATTATTGTAACACTAAAGCTGAGACTATTTGTTTTGTTGCTTATGGATTCGCTGTTATTGAAATAGTTTCATTCTCTTCTGCTGTTCTTATGTTGTGAAATGATAAATTTTTTTTAACATAACAAAATTTAATAATGAAGTCAAATAAAAAGATCAATAAGAAAATATGCACGTAAATTTGTAAATATATATATACATATAATTTTTCTGCTCAAGTGTTCACGACATTCAATTTAGAAACTTAACTTTAATTTAATTTCAAAAGATTTTAAGAAATGCTAAATCAATGTCGTGTTTTAAAAAATTCGATTAGACTTACAAAAACAACATTTATTTACAAAGTTTTTCCAGGAAAAGTGAAAAGAAAAATAACTTTAAACAAATTTTTTCATATCTGTTTATATTTTAGTCAAACCCCTTTAACGGCAGGTGTATTGATAATACTTGTACCCTCTTTTAGACCAAATTTTTTAGTTATCAAGAGACCTTTATTTAAATGTAAATATTAGTAAAAATTAAAATAAAAAAATTTTATTATTAATTTTGTAATAATTTTTTTTATAATAAATTTATTTATAATATCATATCGGAAAACTGGATTTTTAAATAAAAAATAAAATTCTTAGAACAATTTCAAAAATGTAAGAACAAAAAAAATATTAGACAAAATAAAACTTACAAGAAAATATTTATTTATCGTATTGACATTATTGTTTAAATTTGTATGGTTTGTTGTTAGTTTCAAGCTGTCTTTACGCTGCATTTCATTTTACGCTGGTTTTTTATACCAGATCATCAGTAGACTTTGAAATTTATTTCTTAAAAAATATATTTTACATATGTATATAAATTAAAAAAAAAAAAAAACAGCTTGAAACTAACAACAAACCATAAAAACAAAATAAAATTTATTAATAAAATTTATAGATTAAAAAAAGTTCAACAAGTAATAATAAAATAATATTTAAAAAAAAAATTAATAGAAAAGTTAACATCCAGAGTTCGAAATTCAAGCGTAATTTATAGAATTTTTAAGTTAAAGCACTATTGAGTGTTTTTACGAATAACACTGTGCAACAAATGAATTCACATTTTTCACTAACAATATTTGGCAAAATTGTAGCCACGGTAAAGTTAAAAAACTTTTGTGAAGATACCTGTCATTCGCTGGATTATCAGATCATCGGAAATATAAACAGTATGTTGCGAATCGAGTGTCAAAAATATTAGAAAATACCGAAATTTGTAATTGGCGCTGGTGTCCATCTTTAAAAAATCCCGCGGACGTTGCAACAAGAGCAAAATTTCCTATTAACTATGATCCAGAAGGACGTTGGGAAAATGGTACAGATTTTCTCTTGTGTGGGGAGCATGAATGGCGAGAATAATATGGGGAATAGAGAATATAAAAGCGATGAATATTTAAAATTAAAACTTGTTGTTATAATAACACAAAATGTGACCGTTATCAATTATATTTTACACCATTTGTCAAGTTATATAAAAATTCTACGAGTTACAACATGGGTAAGTATGTAGATTTTATAGAAATATTAAGTAACAACTAAATAGTTATACCAAATTTCAAAGAGAATTAAGTGCTGATGAATTATCGTCTACTGAAAATAAATTATATACAAAAACAGCATTTTGCAGATAAATACAAGAAGTTGATGTTGAAAATGAATATAGACATAACAAGCGATATAAAAACATGGAATCCATATGCTGATGAACTTTGTTTATTACGAGTTAATGGTCGATTAGTAAATGCTTCTATACTGGCTGATTCTGCAAAGCACCCTATAATACTGCCAAAAAATAATCAATTCTCAAGTTTACTAGTAGATTTTATCATACAAAAAATTGTCATCAGAATACCGGTAATGTATTGGGTGATATATGTACGTCAGAAGTGTTGGATTCCTTCATGAAGAAATTTGGTTCGTTCCGTTGAAAGAAAATGCATTACTTGCAAAATAAGAAAAACTAAACTAGTTCAGCCAACTGACAGAGTCTCGCCGTTTGTTAAACTTTTTACAAACACAGGAGTGGATCTCTTTGGCCCATTTAATATTAAAATACGACGTTGCCAAGAAAAGAGATGGGTAGCGTTATTTACATGTATGACTGTCAGAGCAGTACATATAGAAGTTGTATCCGATTTATCAACTGATTCGTTCTTGCTAAGTTTTAGAAACTTTATAAATAGACGTGGAGTTCCAATTCAAATTCGTAGCGATAATGGTCGAAATTTTGTTGGTGTTAATAAGAAGCTTAAAAATGAATTTTTCTTAATGGATTATAACGAAATAGCTAGAAATTCAACATCTTTAGGTATTAAATGGATTTTTAATACACCTGATGATCCTAGCTCTGGTGGCGTTTGGCAACGCTTAATACAGTCCGTTGAAAAATCGCTATTAGGAAATGTCATGACAAAATTGGATGTTTTTATGAGTTCTTTAATTGAATGTGAAAACATCGTAAACTCAAGACCGTTAACACACATACCTGTATACAAACATACAAACAACAGAAACAAATTTAAGAAAAGAGCCCTATATTCGACTATGCCAAATCTTATATACTCTTCACCAAGTGTATGTATGTATGTATTTACATGCCCAAAAGGTAGTTAAAGAGCCGGAAAACTAATTTTTTTACGATATAAATTTTTGTCCATGTAGGTTTTTCGCCTATATCCTTGGGGATTCTGGTCCAGTAAGTTCTATTTGTATCAAAAACGCCTATAGCTTATTCGAAACCTACAAAACCATAATTTTTTTGGTCTAAAAAAAAGAGGTCGTCTATACTTTGCTTATATATCAGCCGGTTATTAATGGATATTGCCAGTTTTCAATACCGATTTTTTCAAAAATATTTCCAAAGGTTTGAAACGAAAACCAACACACGGACATGGCTAAATCAACTAAATCAACAATCTATAAGGATCCAGAATATATATATATTTTATAAGGTTGCAAATGAATATTGTATTTATAAAAACGTTTTTTTTTAATTTTTATAATGTAAATCTTTGAATCTAGTGCCAAATGCTATCTTTTCTATGTTAAAAGGGGTTTGTCACTATGTAGAAAAATACCGGATATAAAAAACCGTTGAACTAGATTCCGTCTTTAAGAACTTCAAACATTAAGTGCAAAAAAAAAACCTCTAAAGAAAAAAAATCAACAGGAAACGACTACAAAAATCACATTAAATTGAGTCAAACATTTTATTTTTCCTCAAAGCAAAACTAAAAAATCCAGTAAATGGAACCCAGGAAATAAGTTATTACACAAAAATATGAACGCAATTAACCATCACATAATAGAGGAATCGAAATAAAAATGCAACAAACTTGAACTCGTCATTAAATCAGACCGAAAACAAAAAAAGACAATTGAAATCGAAAAGATTTCAAAATGATAAGCAATTTGATATACAGAAATCAACGTCTTTGTAGTCATCATGTGAGTTCATTTAAATCAAATAAAAAATGCAGACATTTGAAGGAAGTGGAAAAAACGTTGTTGTTTTTTTTCATTATTGTCTATTGTTATTCATCAAGCCAGTAAGTTGAGCAACTTTTACCGGCATAAAACGCCTGAAATGGTTGCGCAAATTGAAAAAGAGTCAGAATTTCTTTTGGAGTTCTTTAAGGATTGTGTCATTATTTTCCCAAGATTTTAATGCACGTGCAAAACTTTTATGAATTTATTTTGAATGAAATAGAAGGACAGACATAGAACAAATGGGACACACCTTCATTTCGTAAGAAATACATAGGTATGTATGTATTGTATGTGTTAGGAATATACAAGTTGTCCGTATGTTAACCTGATATGTTTTTTTCCATTTTATTTAGTTTCGAAAATAAAAGATCTCCTTTTACAGATTTCAGTCATAATCACAATTTGAAGATCCTCGCAAACTAAAGAAAAAAGTAAAACAAGTGATGAAGTCGTCGTTGTCATCAATCTATTGTGTAGTTTTTTTTTTTTGTTTGTGTTGTGTTGTTGAAGCCAACGAATACGTAATTCCTTTAATTTTGTTACGATTTCATAAAATTTTCAGTTTTATTCTTTTAAAAATCACTTAAATCGCATGTACTTACTTGTATTTCAAAATCCAAATCTATTGTGTAGATCCTCTCTATTCCAAGTTCTTTTGTTTCCTTTAGTCAGTTTTGCTTATGTACTTTTAGCAATTTTAATATCTGACTGTCTAAGTACGTGAGTGACTGGCAAACTGACGGGAATAATATAACTTAAGGACTTTTAAGTGCCTTTTTTTAATTTTTAAATAAAATTTTTTAAATCAAAATTTAAAACAACATAAAATTATTATGGTATCTTCTCATTTTACCATCCGCATTCTTAAGTAGGATGTCCGCAGTTTTGTTTTAGCAAACATTATTAGTGTTTGCCTTTTTGTCCTTTACTCCTGTTTACTCTTATTTGTATGAATTGCTTACAAAAATAGTTTTATTCAAGATTGTATCAGTTTGTTAACAACTTGATTTTTCTCTACAAAATATGATGTCACATTACATTCTCACGCCTTTAAACATTTTGTTGTTTTTTACTTAAACTACTTAGGTGTTAACGAGAGTTTTTACACCAGATAGTCTTCAGAGATACTTAGACTGAAATAAAATATGCTGCAGTTAGTTTTGTGAGACTTGCAGTACTTAGTAGTCAGGTTCACAAATCTAACACCTTTGAATTAAAAATGATTACATCTCCAATTTTATAAGAGATTTAAGTTACCAAGAAAAAGAAACTAATAAAATATTAGCAGATTTTTTTACCCAAACAAACATACATATGTATATGTTTTCATAGACATATGTACATAGTTTCAAACGAACCAACTTACAGAAGTATGTAAATTCCATGCAGGAAATTTCGATAGTGAAACAGTACTGATTCACAATTGACTTTGTCACCAGTACTACTGACAAAGTAAACCCCAGACAATGCTTCTTGCTATAAATATTAAACTTGTGCTAGTCATTGAGAATCCACTAGTGACCTTGAAACTATAAAGTAAGTAGTTCTTGTGGGACCATATGAGGAAATTAGAACCAGAACCAGATTAGAACCAATAAGTCCACACTTTTAGAACTTTTTACTAGATTTTCACACCAGTAAAGTTTGGAAGGGGACAAAGCAACAAATTTAGTTCAAACACTTGCATATATTTGCGTCAATTACATGTTTCATTAGAAAAAAGAATTAACTTACATATTTAAAAAAAAGTTACAATATTTCTGTCAGGATTTAAAACAAAGCTGGCCAAACATTTCTATATTTTTAGCTGCCTAAAAAAATTTGATATTTTTCGTTTAGGTTTTTCTTCATGTTTTTGGTTTTGCTGTGACTGGGTTGTTAAAAAAATTTATTCTGTCCCTGAGAAGGTGCTCTCAATGTTTTATCAGCAGTATTACTATAATCATTGGATGTTAATATAAAATCTAATTATTGGAAAAAATTATTTCATTAATGGTTTTTCTAGAAGGATTTTTTGAAAAATTTTCTACATACATACATACATACATATAATAGCTGCAAACACATTGCTAAAGTCCCGTAGTCATTTTATCCAAAATTTCCGTCAAACTTCTATTTTTTATATTATTTTATTTGTTAATTTATATAACACTAGATGGACCCGGTCTGCTTCGCTAGCCCAAATTGGTTACTCAAAGTTTCCCATTTTTCTACAACGTAAATTTTATTTAAATCGGATCAGTTTTTTGCTTCCCGTTTTACCCTGTTTTATACGTTTGAATTTCAAAAAAGTACCGAAAATGTATTCTTTATTTTTGAAGAAGTAACAAACGTAGTTTAATGGTGTAAACACAACTGGGACGAACGACGAATTTCGCACAACACGACGAATTCGTCTGTTGAAATTCCTGTTAAAGTCAAGAACGCTAGCAACGCATATGCTAGCCTAGTTTTTGGAAATTTTTGTAGGTCGCATGCATATTTTTTTTTTTTTGCTTATCTACTGCGTGCCAAAGTTCTGGCAAACATGCGTTATTCCAGTTTAAATAATTTAAGTGTTTCTATTCCTCTAGGGTTTCTACATATGTGTAACAATAATACATTTACAATACTTACACTTTGTTTTTTCTTCGTCGTCTAAGCAGGGATCAAGCCAATCTTAGAATAATAATATTAAAACACAAAAAGTATAATAAAACTTATAACAAATAATCACATTTGAATTCATTTTCTTTTTCCTACTCCTTTTTTGTATTTTTTATAATATTTTCTTTCTTTTAACATTTTTTAAATATTTTATTTTATATTCATGAGAAATATAAACGAAAATATGAAAAAAGTTATAAACACTTGCAATATTTCGGCACTAAGAGACAATACTCTAACAAAATCAACACTTTATAACCCTAAAAAATCCCAAATACAATTTTTTTGAACCCTTTTTTTCACCCTAACTACTTTTTACTCCCTAAATTTCCCCTTAACGCAAAAAAAATTCCTACATTTAGGGTGAAAAACCCTAACTTGGCAACACTGATACATACATCCCAACATTGATAAATACCATGCAGATAATATTGGACTACGTAGTCTATTGTAGTTTTAATGGACTAGTTACACCATGATCCAATGTAGTGTAGTAGATAAATGGTTGTATTTCAACATAGCAAGCTTTGTGCAAATAATAAAAAAAAAATTAATTATTATTGTAAATATAAACAAATACAAATGTATTCATAGCAATTAGTCAAAAATAAGCGAATTAAATGAATAAAAATAAGTAAGTAATCATTAATTCTTACAATTATTAATTAAAAAATGATAAATAAAAAATAATAACGTATTGTCCAATTATTGTAATTTGTTGAAACATTGAATAGATGAAAACGCTAATAACAATTTTGAACAGATTTTGTCTAGAGAACTTTAAATGATGTACAATACGAATGGAAACTGAAATTATAAAAATATATAAAGTGTTGTTATAGGTAATTTTTATTATGTATTCACTCTTACATCATCTTAATAATGAAATCTACTTTAGCCGCATTAAGCAATTACTCCTCGCACTTCAAGTGATAAAAAAAGGCACTTTCGTCTTAAAAAATTGTATATGGTTGAAAAATGTATAATAATATTAACTAAATAACGAAATAATAAGCTTTAATGTAAACATTTTGAGTAGTTTTTTAACTGACATTATTGAGTACCCCATGTTGTAATCACGTGTAATGAGAAGCTGGGTTTTATGGTCTTAGGACTCGACCATCGTAATGTTAAATCGACCACCTTTTTACTATGTATATAAAAAGTAGTTTTGGAGCACTCCTACTCCCATATAGACTACTCTTTACACGCGTGTATCGAGTAGTCTCGTTATCTGCAGAGTACATACATACTTGCACACATTTATACATACATACATACGTGCATACATACATAATATCGAGCCCTATTTCGTTTATATCGGACAAAAGACAAATGTAACAGAAGAGGGTTTTTATTATTTTTTGCTTAAAATGTATAAAAATTGCTACCTAACGCTTATCTGCAGACTTATTTATATGGTTCCAAGAGCAAGATCATCAAATAATTCAGTATTAAAAATGCTTAATCCCCTCCGGACCCGTTACTTGTATCAAACAATCAGAAATTTCCCTCAGATTCTTGCTTTGAAAATCACCAAAATCCGACAATTAACGAGATACATTTGTATTTGTGTGTAAGAAATGCCTTTTTGGGAAATTTAAAAAAAAATTATTAACTGGCCCACAATTAGTAAAGATATGAGCGAAAAACCTACATGTGTATATGGAATGTAATTAATATTATAAAAAAATCAAGTCTCTAAAACTTAAAATACCTTTCGAACATGTGAATACATACGTACATACATATGTATAAACATATATTCACATGCGTATATATGTACATACATACACCTGGTGAAGGGTACTTAAGCTGAATTCACCCATTGTGTCTGAACAAAAGTTTTGTACGAACACATTTTTTTTATATAAAGTTTGACGTCTCTCTTTTTGAAACTCAATATAAATAAACAATTTGTCCGTACAAAATTTTTGTTCAGACACAATTGGTGAATTTAGCTTTAAGCTTTGTCAGGACTCCTACCTGTGTTTCGAACTTTGTTTTTAACATAAGCAATGCCTAATATGTTAGTCTGGCAACTTTAATGTTTGTGTTAAACCTTTTAGCAATGCAGCGACATCTGCAATATTTTTAACACAACAGTAAGTTATGACAACTACCATCTACATATTAAAAATAATATTTTAAAGCATATCTAAAGGAGTCATATAATATATGTATGATGAATAACAATTGTTTTTTTTGAAATCTTTAATACCTGAATAAGACATGTAAAACATAATTAAGTTAGAACGAACAGCAGGTTTTTTATCCTAAAAATGTATAATATATAATTATTATGTATTTGTGTTATTAATACTTTTTACAATATTTTTTTGTTAAAATTATTAAATACATACATATATTTTTTTAAAGCTTGTTGCTAGTTTTAAGCTGTCTATATGCTGTCTTTTACTAGAGCAAATCAACAGTAGACTTTTAAACCATTTCTTTAAAGTGGATATTAGTAAAATTGTTATTAACGAATTTTAGTGTATTTATAATCTAACGGGAAAAGATACATATGTATGTATGTATATACATACATATATACATATAATTGGTGTTGAGAAAAATATGCTTTGTGAAGGTCAACTCCAAATAATGAAACGATTTGTCCTTCAGACTTGTCAAGTAGTCATCGCAAATAATGTTTTCACCGGAAATTTTAGCCGCTTTAAAGATATAGGGAAGCCTGTAAGAATCATTGCAATATTTCACATTTTCGTAGTATACTTCTACATATACATACATACATGTATTACATACAGTAGCACAAAAGCTATTATCACAAATTTCAGGACCCTTATCTTTCCTTTCCAATATATGTAGATCATTTTGACCCTAAGGAAATACTAGGATTAATTTCCATAAAATTTTTTGAATTAACTTTTTGTTAAAATAATTATATCTACCTTTTTTGTAAAATAATGTAGAAAGTTAACGAGTTTCAAATATTTAATTCATATAAATTGCAAAATTTGCATATATCTGACATTTGACCACGATGCGCGCCCATTAAACGTTGTCCGATTTGACTTAAATTTTCAGCACTGAAGTTTTAGATCTAGTGTCACAATATTCCGGCCGGCACTCCTCATATTTCAAACAGCCTTTTTTCATATAAACCATTGTCACTCTAATATAAGTATGTACATAAATATGTACATAACTTTATAACTAATTTTTTTAAAGTGTAAAAATTTAAAAAAAAATTCATGCTTCACACACTTCTTTACACGTTTTAAATTTAATATTTTCCCCGAAATTCTAATAAAAATTCCGAGTGAATTATTTTCGAAGAATTTTCGAATCGCAAGCCATAGTTTTGACTTTGTTGTTTATTAGTAAATGTTAAGTTTTGTATTGTTTAACGTAAAGAAGAGTGAATTATTTCAAAATATATACATACATACATGCATTCGTAATGTGACCAAAAAGTCAAAGGAACAAACTAACTCATTTATCTACGTTTAAAACTTTATTATAGCATATCCTTTTATCTTACAATAAAATTATATATGTACGAAAGTTAATGACGTTATGTTCATTACAATCTGACTGCGACAGAGTTCGGACGTGTTTTTTACTGCGCTTGGTTGAATTATTCAAAATAATTGTAATAAGTATCACAAAAGTGTATAAACA
>NDXZ01050010.1:0-10002 GCA_003055125.1 Paykullia maculata
TTTAGTTTGGTTTGGCATTTCAACATGAATAGACTGACGCTTGAACAATGCTTTCAAATTGTGCAAATTGGGCCCAAAACAAGATTGCCGTTCAGTAAATCTGCGGTATGTGGAGTGATGATAATCCTCAAATGTATTTTGAGACACCGTTACATCCAAAAAAACTAAATAATTGGGTGTGCTTTATGGGCTGGTGGAACGTTACTGTCAATGGTGACTTCGTTCATCAATTGAACAATCATGATGTACAAGAGCTGTGGTTTCAACAAGACGGCGCAATATGTCATACAGCTCGTGCTACAATTGATTTATTAAAATAAACGTTTGGTAACCGCATAGTTTACCGTTTCGGAATCCAAGATCGTGCGATTTGACGCCGCCAAACCATTTTCTGTAAGGATATGTAAATTGGCTAGTTTTCGTTATACGGTTACAAATGTTTGAAAAAGTCATTAAGAACTGAACCTCCAGATAAGACGACGTGAGAGCCAGCCGTAGCGGTCATATGCCAGAATTCATATTTTAATTATAATGCCAGAAGGTTATCTTTCGAATAAGGTAAATTTTATGTTAGTTTAAAAAATGCATCTTTGCTTTATTCCACTTCTATACCTCTATAAAAAAACACCCATTATATGCAAAATTAATGCGAATTTTAAAAGCGAATTAATAACATATATTAAAAAATCGGTCATATTTTCGAAATTATTTAGCGTAGAGTTTAATTTTTCAACGGTGAATTCTTAACGCCTTAGTATCAAAATATAAACTGGACAACACATTCTTAAGAGATGCTGAACTTTATTTATTAGGAATATACTTTTTTTTTTATAAATACATATTGACTAAAAAACAAAATTTTATGTAACTTAAATGAAGGAATTATAGTGACCCCATGATGAAATAAATTTGAAGATACTTTTTATGCAATTGTATTTAAGCTTCTTCCTGATCTATTAGCTGATGCCATTTTTATTTTTTTTTACAAATAAATAACCTTTAAGCACATAAGGAAAACAAAAATATTACCAGTTTTAAAAATACAGTTTTTAATTATAAATAGCTGAATAAAGAGAATATGTCTTAAGGGATTTTAGCAAAGAGAATGTTAAAAACTCTTATACTACATAAATAGGCAATTAGAGGAAGACATTAGGGCGCAGGACGGTATTTAAGGAAGGAAATTTTTAAGAGTTTAAGAAAAAGAACGAGTGAGAGAGTATAAAGCAATTTTAACAAGGACCAATTTACGAATACCGTTTACTAAAGGAATTTTTGCAAATTTTTTGTTTTTGTCACCGCCGAAAAACAAAAAAGAAGATACTATCAAAAATAAACAACTTGTTTTTGGAAAAAAAACACTTTAGAAGTATGAATGAAATTCAATGGATTTAAGAAAAATTTATGTATTAAAAGTATATTTGAAGTTATGTATGCGTAAGAAGAGAGTGCTTGTAAATATTCATTTTATATAGTGCAAAATGCTAATTTAACGATATCCTTGGATATTTTAAGGACTAAAACACGGTTGGTTTTAGGGAGTTATGCTTAATTTAATAAATGATTTTTGAAATAGACAGCACATCTGAAAAATGTACGTAGGTCTATGTCAAAAGATATTATTGGCACATTTATACAGATCCTCAATATTCATATATGATTGATAAGGTTTGGTTTTTTATATATTTCTAATAAAATGATAAATTTACCCTAAATACATCGAATTTTGACTTTGCTTGTTTTAAAATTAAAAAAGGCAAGAAGAATAGTGTAAAATAAAATTTAAAACAATTCTTACCAAAAATATTTGAAGTCCTTTTATAAGTCCTCCAGTTTTCATTTTTTCTTCATTCAAATTGGACTTAATCCCTAAATAAATTAGTGCATTTTTTACACTTTTAAACGCTGTAGTAAAAATAATGTTATTTTGATCTACAAAGAAAAAAATATCACCTTAAAATTTTAATAAAAAATCAATTATATTATTTTATTATAACAAAATGTTCTAGTTTTTTTGTTACAAATCGTGTGTTTAAAAAAAAATGTAAGTAACAAGTGTTTTAGTTTTTAAAAAAGGAACAAAAAAGTAACTACATTTTAGCAATACGATTTATAATTTTTTATCCGACTGAACAAAAATTTAACTTTAACGCTGGTGCTTTAATTTTAGTTTTGATGCTACTCTACTGTATTCAATAAAATTCGGTAAAGCTCATCGCCTACAGTAGCAGAATATAACAGAGAAATGATTGAAACCATTCACATTTATTTTCTATTCACAAATTCATTGCTTTTGCATTGCCTTCAATCGACAACAAAATAAATATTAAGTGCTATGTAGATATATTAATTTTTTTCGTTGATTGCCTTTTGTACAATTCATTTTTGTATTGCCTTTACATATCAAGCAATAAAAAAACATGTTGCCATATGAAAACAACTAAAAACATTCATACCATTTGCTCAGTATTCTTTGCTTTTTGTGTGTATTGCTTGTAAAAAGGCGCCGCCTGTGGTCAAATTTTATATTTTTGATGACAGTATTGGAAGCATAGCTCTTCTTCTATCGATGCTCCAAGTTTCAAAGAGATCTGATAAGTAGTTTAGAAGTTACATACAAACTTATAACATACATACATATACATAAATGTATTCAACAAGCATTAAAACATTTCATATAATTCGTTAAGTATTCGTTGCCTTTGGAAATGTAAGTTTACTTTTGAAAAAGGCAAGCAATGAATGCATGTTTATTCGTTACACTCTCTGTTTTTGAATAGTGTTATACATTGCTTTACTGAATTCATGTACATATATGTGAACAAAAGGCATATTTTTTGAGAATGTTTTTTTAAGCACAAAATATAGCATTCAAACCGTTCACTGGTATATAACTCTTTTTGTTCAGTGGAATACCGTTACATTAAATATTAATGTTATTTAGTTAAAATATAATTATAAACATAGCTTTGCAGTGCGAAAAAAGTGATACTTCTTTTATCTCTATATTTGAATAAATTTAACCTAATTAAAAAACTTCCTGTAACAAACCAACCTCACTACTAATTTTGTAATAATCTCTAGCCCTCTAATTAAAGGTATTGTAGAATAATTGTCAAATCTAAAATATAACACCAATATATAGTTCAAACTAAACACTTAAGGTATTTATTACGATACTTAAAAAATCTTAAAACTTAAAAGTAGTATTTAATTTATTTTATATGTTAACATTTTCTTTAAACTTCAAGCAAATATACCACAACAACACTACCACCTAGAAAAAACTAAATTTACATTTTCATTATTTAATTTTGCCAATCAAAATACTTATAAGGAAATTGGATATTCTATAAAAAAAAATCAAATATATATATGTATAGTAAAAACTCTGGAATCAAATTGTTTAAAGATCTTTGGCTTCAATTTTGTTTTAAGGATTATGCATGGTAATTTTTGTATGGTTTGAAAAAAGAAGTACTTTCAACTAAAATTAATAATATGAAATGAATAGCACACATACATTTGAATTAATGTATATGAAGTACGTGAATGACGTTGAAAAAATATAAAAAAATAAATAAATAATGTTATCCTATTTTAACCTAAGGATATTTTTATTTCTATGCCTATATCACAATCATAAGCGGTGTCAAAATGAATTATATGTGAAGGTTTTATTGCTATTTATTTCCTTCAAAAACAACAATAACAGCAAAAACAACAAGACAAATACAAGGAAAATAAGCCACAGTGTGTGTGTATTTATACTTTGTTTTGCAAGAGCTTAAATGCAAGAGAATGCGTGCAAAGGAACACATTGGATGTGGGATATTTTTATTATTTTTATTTATTCCAGCTCTTAAAGAGAATTTAAAATCTTGCCATTTCTCACAATTGTTTCTCTGCGCTTTAATTTTTCTCTTTGAATAATTATTTTTTATGTAAGAGAGCCAAGAGAATCCGTTAGATTTAGAACATCAAGTCGTATGTACTTTGATGCCACTCTTTTTGTTGTAGTTTTTATGGTATTTTTCTATGGTTTGCTATGGAGTAACGGGGATATTTTCTGTTTTACTTTCGTTGTAGTAAATATACCAATGATGAAAAGAAAAATTTTGATATTAAAGTTTGTGTTTCGTGTTTCGTTATAGATGTGCGACGATAACATTTTCACACTTAACTAATGCTCAGTTTAATATTCGTATCTGAACATAACGTTTCGTCCTGGAGCGAGGATACGCAACTTTTTTTTAAAAATTAATAAAACGGTGTGTTATAATAAAAAAAATTCATTGAATTATACATAAGTATGTACATATATAGAAAATTCAATTAAACTTATTAAAAGTATTTTGTGTATGATTAAAAAAATTGTTAATAAAAAAAGTAAATTAAAAAAGTTTTTAAAAAGTGTTTAACGAAAAATAATTACAAAAATTAACAAGTGTTTTAAATGAAGCATTAAGGTTTATTTAATGCAAACATGTTATTTACATTGTATAAAAATAAAAAGTTGCTTATCTTTTAAATGCTCGCATTAAACATTTAATAATGTTTGATATAAAATTCCTTTCACGTTGTTAGTTACGCGTTGCACGCGCTTCGGTCTCATCGCTTGTTGGTTTTGTTATCAACAATTGCTAACACGGCAGTATTATGAAAATCGGTTAACATCAGTAATCGTATCTAGCAGAATACCTGAAAGTAAATTCAAAAGACGATTCGTAAATTTGTCTAATAGTTGTCATACCAACAGGCAACAACCATAGGCAGTGGGTACATTTCAGACTTCAGGCTTCCTTCTATGGTAGCATACAGTAAAATATAACTGATTTAAAATAATGAGAAAATAACAACAAAATTATCCAATTAAAGTCATGTAACACGAATTCCCAGCCACTTAACTTACAACGAAAAAATTCAAAAATTATGATTGTGTTTAAAACGAAATTAATTTAATTAAGTTAACAAATTGTAGCAACATACACACGTACAAAGTAATAGAAGTGAGAAATCATTATAAAAGAAAATTTATGCTTAAAACGTGTTAAAAAAATTTTATGAAAGAAAATGTGTCAATAATAGAAAAATCGAAAATAAAAAACATACAATCAATATTTACATAAAGAAAAGTAAAGTCAGAGAAAGAATAATAATCTAAAAACAACAGTGATGAATTCATAACGAAAATGTCATGTCAAATTGTTTGCTTTAGATAAAACAAATTGAAGTTGTAATAAATAGTTCAATAAAAAATGAATAAATTATAAAAAGTAACAAAATTATAGCCCCAACAAATCCCGTAGTCAAAACAAATATTGTCAGATCCTTAAAAAAATAGAAAAAGAAGATATACAAAAAAGAAAATCGTTAGTTGTAGTTAAAATTTAAAAGAATGTTAAAGTTAATGTGAGCAATAGCTTTGGCTTTTTAATTTAATAACATAAATTAATAACAAGTGCAGCAGTGTTTAAGTTAATATTATGTGTAATTAAAATTAATTAAGAATACAACAACGAACCATTGTTTTATTGAAACTTTTGGCATCATATCAATTACCAAAAAAGTAAGTTTTAAAATTTGTTTAAATCTTTCTTCATAAATCATTAAAACTTTTAGAAAAGAACTTTAAAGTACACCTTTTAAACATGTCTAGAGTAAAACTCTGACAGATGAACATGTTTAATTATTTTGCCTGTTCAATTATTAAAGAAAAAAGTTTTTGACCTAAAAGTTTTGAGTTCTTGAAATTTTAAATTAAATAGCGTTTTAATGATGACACGAACTTTATATTAATATTTTATTAAAATCATTCGAGTACTGTAACATTAAATGTATCTTTTTTACTTTGAAATCAATACAAAATTCTTTGTAGCAGAAAATTATTCCAGAAAAATCGCATTTATAAAATGAGTTTAATATACATACTTATGTATGTACATATTTTTGCTCACGGTTTTTGACAAAACTTTAAATGAAAAATCATTTTTGAAATTTAAATAAAGGTGCTTACACGTATTATTAAAAGTTATCTAATGTAAAACGGCTATTCGTTGTGTTACCGTAGCCCTTTTTAATAGCAGGGTGAAAAACAGTTTTGTTTTTTTTGACAAAAATATCGTGACCTCCTGAATTGTCAACTAAAGGGTTTGCTAAGAATCAGAAACATACCGTTTAGGTTCGTGCTTTTAATAGTAAGTTTTTCGGGGTCAATTCGAATAACTTATTAAGCCTCTAAATGAAATGTGTAAAGAACACGTAGTGCCACGAATAAATTTACTTTACTCAGAAGGAAAAAGCACTTTTCTTAACCTTGACAAGAAGAGGCCTACTGAAACCATCGACAGACCAGCAACAGTCGGGCATGGGGGCTTCTGTCCTTTCTTACACCAAAGTCTAATGTGTGTAGAATTTTTGTTACAGATATTTTAAATTGAAATATCTATTAAATTACATAGAACCGGATAATCATATAAAATAAAAGTGCAAATTAAGTCACGCATTATCTTTTTACCTTGAGTTGTGGCTCTTCTAGGTAGAATGAAATCCAATGCTCTAAAGACAAAATTTTATTAGAGCCCCTTTATTCATAATCTTCTATTCTAACTTACATATATACATGTGTATGTACATATATCATCGAAGAAAACACAAACAACTAAATTTAATCCATATTTTAATTTTCTTATAAAACTTTTAAACAAAATATATTCCTTTAATTTTTGTAGTTTTTTTTAAATAAATAATCTCTCATATAAAATAACATATGTATCTTCATTTCCACTACTACTAGTAATAAAAAAATTATTAATAAAACTAATTCACAAGCATATAATATGTTTGCATAATTTATAAAACTAACAAAAATGGGAGCATTTTTATATTCGATTTAAACTGAAACCGATATATCATTAACAAACGTTTTTGATTTACAAATGTTTTCGATTTACAAACGTTTTCGATTTTATAATAGGTTTTACAACAAAGCAAAATAATTATGTACAAGCAACCAAAAAATAGATATTTAAGTACAAATATAAAGAACAAAACAAAAAAAAAATCATACTAAAAACCAGTTTTCATCATATCATTGACAAACAAAACCAAGCATGAATGAAGAGCAAAAAAAAAATAACAGAGTATGAATAAAAATAAACTTACAGGTTAATATGTACCTACGTCAGTAATTACAAGTATATATGTACATATGTATGTAAGTATGTAAATTTACTCACAACTTATGGTATTTGTTTTACTATTAATTATTTTGATATTATCAATGCTATTATGACAATTGCTTAATACATGTATGATGTGATATTGTTGTTTGATAGATTTACCCTCTGATGTTTGATGACGTGAAGGCCTCCAAGTGATCGATGTCGGTTTAGCTATGAGGGTGTGTAAAATTATGTGTTGCTAAAATTTGTTCATTGAAGACGTTGCTTATACATACATTTATGAAAAATATCTAGTTGGTCATTTAAATTTGCTAAATGCTCTAACTTTTAGTTGTAAATTAAATTAAAAAAAAATTATTTAAATAATATAATAAAAAAATTATCATGTGCTGTTGACGCAAATTTCAAATCCCTGGCAATTAATTGTTTGGTGGCTACAATTACATATTCCCTAGGGCTTATTGCAAATTAAAAAAATAAATTTTAAAATAAAACTTGTGTTTTGTATACTAATTTGATATTTTCAAGTATGTAATTTTAAAGAAAATGGACGAGAAACGGATATACCTATGGCCAAGACCCTTCTTTGAACTGACATTTGAGATCTGTCAAAATATTTTAATAAAATTATAAATGGCATTACCATGCACTACTTTGCAACTAAGCAATAGTTGCTTGTAAGTTTTTGCAGTGAGAAAAATTAATGACAAGAATAAAAACAAATTTTTATATAGTGAAAAAATATAAAATAAATGTCATTGAAAAAAAAAATATTTGAATTTGGACTATGGGTTCCTCCCCTGTTGTATAGATCCAGTAAGAATGGATTATTTACGTGCTAAACTAAAGAAGAAACAAGTGAAATTTTAAAATAATATTTTTGTTCCTTTCCTTTTTTTGAAATTCGGAGCTTTGCGGACAAAAACTGATAAAATCTGGTAAAGTTTATATTTTGGTTCTTTTTTTTACCTCTTTGAATTTATAAATTTTTTTTATATGTTTTTAAAAAAGTAATTTCCTAAAATATATTTTAATCGCTTACAATTATAGAAAATTTTTTTTGCCATAATTGGCTGCGATAAGTCTGAAATTTCACCCCACAATCAAATTAGTTTGTTTTAATTTAAGTTCTACATGCTCATACACACGTAACGATACGCTTTATACTTGTCTTACAAAAAAAGTTAAATTTTGTGTTGAAAATTAAGCCTTACTTTTTTTGCATCTGTCTTAACTGCTAATAAATTTTTTTAAACTATGGCTTACAATCAATTTGAGATCTATGTCCAGAGTTTTGTTTTAGTACCAAATAACACTTAGTTGTTAAAGAAATATTTTTTCTATTTTTCGATTGTGTCGTCTAAGTTTTTCTTTACATCTAGAAAAGATCTTATATGAATGTATATATCTAAATAGTACATGTGCAAATCATTTTTTTATTTATACAGGGGTTGCTTAAAAAAAATACATGTAGGTATTGCCAAATCGACTTTTCTGTCTTTAAGGATATTTCAAATGAATAAATTAATTTATAAACCCATTCCGTAGGATATCCGCATGAAAACAAAAAAACCTGGCTGAGTATGGTCACGTTAATTTGAGCACAGATTAGCGAAAAAATGAGAGTATCAAAAAAAAATAAAGAAATAAGAACAGATCCCCATTTGGGAAGTTTTTTTATGAAAGTCACACATATTAAAATTATAACCGTCTAGTTAGTAATCAATATATTTGCAAATTTCATAGCCGTCTTAACCGTTTTATATATTTTGGACGATTTTCTATAGTTACCTTAGTGTGGGAACTAGGACCAATATCATAAAGTCTGGTTAATGCTTTTATCAGTCTTATAGAGATTTTTAGGAATACATCTTTTATGAAAGCTAATAAAATTAAGGTAATAAATTGATAACCGCAAAAATCTTCAGCCGAATTTTAGATTTTAAAACTTGTTTATAACAAACTTTATATAAATACCAATACTTGTTGTGAAGACTTAGATTGGAATCCTCAATATGAGGTGCATATAAATAAACTTGAATCTGTTCAAAAAAAAATTTCTGATATTTTGTCTTCGTAGTCTGCGTTGGAACCCAAACATTACTCTACCGCCATATTAAAGCCGCTTAGCACTCATTGGACTTTCTACATTAAAAAGTCGAAGAAGTGTTTTTAATATCGTATTTGTCCTTAATCTTATTAAAGGCAAAACATATTCCATGTGTCTTCTAAGTAAAATATGCATCAACATTCCTAACAGAAAGTTAAGATTTTATGTACCATTATATTTCAAATTTCATAGATCGAACTACGTGAATTTTGATCCACTTCGAAGAATTTGTGCAGATTTTTATTAATTGTATGACCAGATTGACTTCTCTGATAATGTTGATGAATCTATAAGAAAACTGATATAGTATCTCAACACAGATGTGGCTACTTTAGACTTTTTGTAGTATTTTGTTTATAAATTTGTATTGTTGTTATTTTGGTAGTGCTTAGCTGTAATTTCTATGTAGCTAATTTAAATGAATAAATAAATTTATTCTAAGACTAAATAACTAACTTTGAGTTTAAAGTGGAGACCTGCATTATTTGAATACAATACTCAAAACGCTTTTTTAGATCATTCAGAAAAAAGGAGGTTTGGTGTGAATATATATTTTTTGGGTATTAGATTTGTCAGCACAAGCCCATAATACACTAACTGCCTTAAGTCATGTTGGAGTTAAAATGATAAAATAGTTTTAAAAAAGTTTTGAAAAGCTTTACATGATCGAAAACCTTTGTTAGAAAAACTATAGTAATGAATTACAAA